>PVLC010005729.1:0-25519 GCA_004027655.1 Graphiurus murinus
GGTACTGGGGATTGAACTCAGGGGCATTCTACCTCCGAGCTATACCCCCAGCCCTAGTTTTTATTCTTTATTTTGAAACCGAGTCTCACTAAGTTGCGGAGTGCCTCACTAGGTAGCTGAGGCTGGCCGCGAACCCGGATCCTCCGGTCTCAGCCTCCCGAATGCTGGGATTACAAGCGTGCGCCACCACGCCCGGCTTGAAACAAGTTTTAAACTGTAGAGTGGAAACTCACCCTCGCCCCTCCACCCCAAAACTGCTGCTGTCCCCTCCCTCCGTTCTTCCCTCCCTTCCTCCTTCCCTCTCCCTTCCTTCTGTACCAGGGATAGAATCCAGAGGCATTCTACCTCTGAGCTATACCTCTGGCCCTTTTTTATTTTTAATTTTAAAACAGGGTCTCCCTGCGGAAGCTGGCCTCAAACCTCCTATTCTGTCTCAGCCATCCAAGTACAGGGATCACAGGTGTGGACTGCCACACCCAGATCTCTTACCTTTGATTCAGAGCAGCAATCTAGCCTCTCCTGGGCATTTATTTTTCTTTCTTTTTTGGTACAGGAGCTTGAACCAAGGGATGTTCTACTTCCAAGCTTCACTCCAGCCCCCACTCACCTTTTTTAAATTTTGAAAACAGGGTCTTGCTATGTTGCTGAGGCTGACCTCAAACCTGCAGTCCTCCTGTCTCAGGCTCCCAAGTACTGGGATTGCAGGTGGGCACCACCACACCTGACTGGGTTGTTGCTTCCTCTCCCTCCGTCCCTGTCTCGCTCTCTTTCTTACATTTACTGTTGTACCACATCTCTTGGCAGCCTATCCTGAAAGGCTACTCGTACTCCAGGACCAGGGCTGATCCCTGACTGCCCGTGTGCCCTCTGTTCAGGCTGGACAGAGTAAACAGCGCAAGGGCGCATCCTGCTACTTAGCATGGCGCACCATGCAAAACTTACACATTGATTATTTCTGGGATTTAGCATTTGGGGACTGTGGTTGACTTCAGGTAACTGAAACCACAGAAAGTGAAACCATGGATAACAGAGGCTACTGCATGTTTCTTAGTTATGAGTTGTGTGACAGAACAAAGCCATGGTTTGGGAAATTTCATTAAACTTATGGAAAATAGAGAGAACTTCCCCAGCGTTGAAGGTCTTTCTCCAAGTAACTCCTATCATTCAGATGGCCCAGTGTAGAGAGCTGGAGGTGTACTATGCTGTCCAGCCTCCAGCTATGAGGACCCACAATTCTCTATCCTTGGAGTGCCAATAGAGCGCCAAGGTTCACTGAGTTATAAAATGCGTGCGGAAGGGTAACCTGTTTTGTCTCCTGAATAGTTCAGCTATACGGTGTACTTAGCAGACTGTTGATAAATGTGTTCAAGGACATTTGCTTGGATGTGGGTCCTAGTCTTTCCCAGGCTGAGGACAAATGAGTGGGAAGTTGTCGGTTCTATGGAACTTGCATTTTAATGAAAACTCAATTAGCATTTAAGGCTTTATACAGTTGAGGTAACTACTGTGTTGAGCTGAAATAAAGGGTTAAGGAGTCAGAAAAGCCGGGTTAAAATCCTGGCTTGCTCATGCACAGGCCACGAGACCTAATTTTAGCACACTTGTGGATCACCATTTCATCCGGGCTCCCTTCACCTGTGTACCCTGGGGCTGCTCAGAGGAGATGGAGAACAGGAAAGTGCCTGAAAAATATCACGGGCTGTGCATAAATGAGCTGTCTTCTTCCCAAGCACACAGATGGCGCCAATCTGAATACAGAGCCAACTGGGAACGTGGCATTTCCATCCTAAGAGTGCTGGCCTGATAATTAATATATGGATGCTTTGGGCTTTAGCTCATGAGAATTTAATGTCATTCTGAAAAAGTATTTCTAAGTATGTTTTATAATTATCTTCACTTTTGTGTCTATAGTATTAGATGTGATTTAAATTAAACTTCTCATAAGTATAGCTTCTATAGATTTTCTATTATATATGAATTTTTAAAAATAGATATTTTGGGTGAATTATGCTTCAGATGCTTAGAGAGGGAAGATAATAGAAATTTGGGGTAGGGGAACCACTAAACACGATTTCTTAAAGAACTGGGAAGACTTTGGAAATCTCTTTCCATATATGAGATAGGTTTAATGACATGTTTATATAAGTGTACATCTGTTTCCTAAATCCACTGGAGCCTTATTGGGTGCAGGTTCTCTGGAATCCCTGGGGAGGTGTTAAGGGATAGATGTGGAAGGGCAAAATGGGCTACTTAGGTTTCAAAGCCTGGTGTATGAAGAGAGATAGCCATTGTTAGGGAGGCCTCGCACCAGAGTTCAGTGAATTCACCATGAACCTACTTTGCTGCAGATTCGGAGCCCGAGCAGTCCCTGAGTCAATTGGAAGCTGTGACAGCAAGCTCCTTGGAAGAGGAAGAAGGGCACTTGAGCAGTAGGAAACCCAGAATGTCGGAAGGAAAAGACTGTGGCGGGGGAGATGCTCTCTCCAATGGCATCAAAAAACACAGGTAGGATGGCTGCTGAGTGATTGACATCGCTGTCTTCTTCGTGTATAACAACTCGGGGTCATAAAGAGATGTGTGCGTTCCTTCATTTCCCCCCTCTGCATTGGGCATTTGTGTTGCTGTATCACTGCAAAGAAAGGAATTGTTCCTTTGTGCACTTAGGAGAATGTCATCTGTAAATGTAGGGACTTAGCTACCACATTTTCAGGAGAAACGCATAAATCCCTTGGTTGGTGGTTTACAAGGGTTATTCAGAACCACCTATTGAAATCGATGCTGTGTTCCCGTTTTCATCATACATCTTTGATGATTCTGCCTCTCAATGCTATTTTAGTTCCACGTCATTTGATCTTCTTATAGGTTTTATTACAAATTAATGGTAATATTGCCAGCCCGTTGACATAATTTAGTGAAATTTTAAAAAAGACTATGATTAAGTTCCAGGGTTTGCTGAACACATCCATTTTATACTGTCTAATGGCAATAGTGTGTTTTTACTCCCTTGATGGTTTGTTGCTACAGATTGTCCCAAATAAATGAAATGTAACAGACACCACAGTTCTCTGGTTTCGGCACCAGTTTACAGACACAGTGGCTTGTGTGCATGCTGGTATTCACATAACAAAATATCTTAGAAAATTATTAGCGAAGGCTATATCCTTTTATCTTTGTAAAGTATCACTTTTTGGGTAAGGAGTTATTAATGGTTAATTTCTGTAAACTAGTCTTTTTTTTTTTTTCATATTTGTAGATTGTGCAACACCATGATTCTGACCACAACTGGTTTCAAGTATTATTCTGGGAAAAATACACAACATCACTTCTCTAATTTATGTGTACTTTCTCTTTGTTAAAAAACAAAAGTCTTAGTATATATTTATTTTTAGAAGATCACTGAGTTTTAGGAATTAAGTAGATAAAAGCAAATTTTTCTTTTGTTGGGTAGAAGTTGTCCTCTAAACATCCTTATTAATGCCAATTCTTTAGAGTTTACCATTCAGTTGCTGGGGCGAGCCCTGAGTGTCTTTCCTAATCTTCTTCTAGAGTTACAGTCAGCTCCTTTGGATTCCAGGATTAAATTGTGTCTAGGACATGAATTACCTAACAATACACCCGGCATCTACCATCTCTCAAAGAGAAGACAACCTTTAATTTTTTAACACATACATCATGCTCTCCAGGGGAAATCTTTGGAAAGTTCAAAGAAGCTACAAATATTTGATATAACTATAAAATATCAGAATGAGTGCTAGCTTAAAATAGACAGCTGTCTTACGATGGCCGGGGCCTTTCTGCAGTATTTCAGGCCTCGTAGTCTTTTGGTATGTGTGCTGTAATCAGGGCAGGAGCTACTTTGCATTTGACATAATTATATCATATCACATTCATATCATCTGTGTTCTGTCTTAGTCATACTCAGGATGGTACAAATGTGGAACTTAAAATTGTTAAAGAACATGAAACCAGGACAAGTCACCAAGAAAGAATGCAAAGAAATTCAGCTGGGTAGTTACCTAACCAGAATAGTTAAACTGATGAAACAGGATGCAGCTTATTAAACCTATAAAAGTAATAACACATTCCTCAATTATTCAGACCAAAAGAGGAAACTTAGGAAATTGTACGTAGCCTAATGTGTAGAGAAACTTAATAATTTCCTATTTTAAAAAAGTAGCTTTTATTAGAGATTTTAAATGCCTTCCTTTTGTTTTTGTTTAGTTTTTTTCGTGGCACCGAGTGCTCTTCCACTCAGCTTCACCCCCAGCCTTTTTTATTATTTTGAAACAGGGTCTTGCTAAGTTACCACACACTGACCTTGAGCCTCTCCTGTCTCAGCCTCCTAAGAACTGGAGTTACAGGTGCGTGCCATGCTTTTGAAGTGACCAGGAAATTTATTTAAATTCTTGGTCTTAAAATTATGTGAAATTTGTACGTTTTTGCATATCTCTGCTTTCTCTAATATTTAAAAATAGTTTACTTTTCACTTATAAATCTTGCATTTATACCCCACTCCATACCACCAGTTAGCCCCTGGGAAATACATACTTGAATTTAGGAAGGGAGACATGGCAGTGTATGGATTATGGAATTTTAAAAAGTAGAGAGAAAATGGCATTTGTTATTGTTTTTGATGCAGGAAATTGAATGCAGGGTCGTTCTACCTCCTAGCTACACTCCCAGCTCTATTTAATTTTCACAGGGTCTCACTAGGTTACTCAGAGTCTTGCTCATCACCTCGAACCTGTGATCCTCCTGTTTCAGTCTCCCAATACTGGGATAACGTCATGTGCCACCATGCTGGACTGAAAATGCATGTTTTTAAGCAAGGAAAGAGGAGCTTTACTAATTATAGTCCCAACTTAACACATTTTCTGGTAAAATAGAACAAGGGGTTTTAATCATTTTCTGTCTTTTTTAAACCTCTGAAACCATTTGCACAATAGAAATATAATGTGAAAACTATTAAAATCTCACCACCATCATTTTGATAGCACTTTTTTTCCAGAAAATATACCATGTTGTGTTGTGGAAAATTAGCCTATACCATACTGTAGTTGGGTTCATATTACAGGACTTTTTGTCATCTTAGCCATGTTCCACTTGGACCTAATTTATTCTGAGCTTAAATCTTCTAATTTGTTAGCACTTTTGCCCAAATTATTATATTTGCTAAAGATACTGGTATTTTATTTCGTCCGTATCACTGGGTACAGTATAAAAGATGCAAATGCAGAGCAAATTACTCAATCTGAAAATGTTGGGTTAATGTTACAATTCTATAAATGTCATTCACTATGTTAATATTAATAGATTACAGAAGAAAATATATAATATTCCTAATAGATAAGAAAGTTACAATAAAACTAAATATTCATGATTAATATCTTAGCAAACCACAAATAGAAGGGAACATTTTTAATCTGGTTAGAAGTTACAACAAAATAATTGCTTGATAATGAGATATTGAAAGTTTTATAATATCAGAAATAAGACAGGATTAACGGGGCACAGTGGCCACAGGCCTGTAATCCCACCTACATAGGAGGCTGAGGCAGGAGGATCACAAATTCAAGGCCATCCTGGGCAACTTAGCAAGACACTGTCTCAAAAAAAAAAAAAAAGTGTAATTCATAGGTAGAAAGCTTGCCTATCATGTGTGAGGAGGCTCTGGGTTGGATCTCTAGTGTGAGGGAGGTAGGGAAGGAGGGAGGGAGAGAGAGAAGAAAGAAGATGGTGATGACAGAGGAGGAGGAGGAGGAAGAGAGAGAGCACTCGCAGATAGGATGCCTGGTTTTTTCTTTTTGGTACTGAGGATTGAACCCAGCTACCTCCAAGCTACACCCCTAGCCTGATTTTATTTTTTATTTGGAAGCAGAGTCTCACTGAGTTTCTGAGAGCCTCACTAAATTGCCAAGGTTAGCTTCGAATCTGCAATTCTCCTGTTTCAGCCTCTCAAGTACTAGGATTACAAGCCTGCGCAACCATGCCTAGCCTGGTCTTTTCTATTCAGTATTATTTGGAGCCTATAGCCAGAGATATAACAGACACAAAATTTGGAAATAAACAAAATTGTCATTATCTACAGATGGCATGATTGTCAATGTAGAAAGCCCATAGTATCCATAGAAAATTATATTAAAGTTAATAAGAATGTTTGGCCGAGTTGCTGTATACAAAATTAAATTTCTGTGTACCATCAATGGATAAAAACTGCAATTAAAACTAGGGGAGAGGTATTTAGAGCAACTATTAAAAGTCACATGCATAGAAATAAATGTCAGCCAAGAAAAAATCCCCAAAAAACAAACAAAAAGTATAATAATAAAAATTATTGGAAAGGAAAATTCATTGTCATAAAGGTATTCTTGCCAAATTGTTCTGTAGACTCGATGTAATTTTAATTACAACCACAATGTCCTTTTCCTTGAAAGTTGGGAAATGGTTTCTGAAATGTGTGTTAAGTACAAAGGGCTTTGCATGGCCAAGACATTGTTCAGGAACCAGATCAGAGGAAAGGACAATGTTTGTCCTTCCAAATGTCAAGACTGGGGACAAATATTTAGTTTAGAGCTTTCCGGGAGACCTGTGGAATAGGGAGGGGAGAAAGGTCTCAAAGACTCACACATATAAGGAAACTAGCTAGCAGAGCAGATCAGTGTGGGAAGAACGAATGGATGATTTTGGTGCATGTTACCAAAGACACCAAGTCTGTCCCCTCTTCACACCACTCTCCTGCTTGTCCTGGTGTCCTTACTTGCCCTGGAAAAGAACGAGTGGTGTCCCTAGAAGCTGAAGCCGCTCGGCTGTGCGGCCCGCCTCTAGCAAGCTGGGCACAGCCTGTCTCGGCAGCTCCAAGAAGAGTAGCAGAGCGAAGATGCTGATCCTCTGTGGCATGGGACACCGAGACTTCCTTTTTCCTTCTCCATCATAGTACTATTATCATACGTGTTTCTTAATTATCATCCAATATTTAGTTAGTATTCAAATTTCCCTGCTTTTCTCATAAATGCTTTTTAATAGGTCCAAATGTCATCTAATAAGGATGGAGAAGTTCCATATATTCCCTTTGGCTTACATATCTCTTAAGAGTTTTTAAAAATGTCTGTTTTCTCTCCCTCCACCTTTTTTTTTCTTCTTGCCATTTATGCATTAAAGAAACTGGTCATTTATCCTGTAAAATAATCCACAGTGTGGATATGGCTGGTTGCATTTCCAGAGTATCATTTAACCTGTCCTTTTACCCCTGAATTTTCCATAAACTGATGATCATACATAGAAGCTTGATGGAATGATGTAGGTTTGACTCTTTGGCACAACATACTTGGTAGATGCACACACCATAGCCGTACCTCCTGCTGTATCACTCAAGGGCACACACCATCTGGTTTTCTTTTGTTCTGTAATGTGGAGATTGATTTCTGGGTTTAGACATTGTTAGTCTGACACATCCCTGATAAAGATGCCTGCCAGCCTTTCACCTCCTGACTTTAGCAGCTATTGTTGACCATTGTCCACATCTGTATTTCTTTAGGAGCTACAAAAAAGTGATATTGTAATTATCATTCCTTCCATATTCATCAGCTGAAATGCTTCTGTAAGGGAGAGCTTTCCAGTACCTCTTTACAAAATGATAGATACTCTGGTTCCTTAACATCCTTCAAAGGTGATATATGAACACAGGTAGATTGGATTTGTTTAAATCTCTTACAGTTGTTTCTCCCTTCCTCCTTTGGTCAGAGAGAGCCCCTCTTTATCTATTTGACAAGACCCCGGTTTTTGTTTGTTTGTTTGTTTGTTTGTTTAATGTGTAAGTTGCATGTAACATATGCATATTGTCTTTGAGAGCTACCTTGCTTTCTGATAGAAAGATATATTTGAGGCTTGTCTTGTTTATTTCCTACCACAGACCTGGAGTTTGCTGTGTCTCTAAGGAGCCCTATTACATTTCAGTGGGAAATACTACTTAGAAATTACAATCAGAGCTGGGCATTGTGGAGCACACCTGCAATCCTAGTACTTGGGAGGGTGAGACAGGAGGATCACAGGTTTGAGGCCAGTCTCATCAAATTAGTGAGGCCCTCAGCAAGTTAGCAAGACCCTGTTTAAAATAAAATAGGGATGGGGGTAGAGCTCAGGGGTAGAATGCCCCTGGGTTCAATCCCCAAACACACACACACACACACACACACACACACACACACACACACACGAAATTATAATCAAAGTGATAAGGGTGTATAATGTTACTGGATTGGCCACTGTTTTTAGTTCTTTTCATGGGAAAAAGCAGATCCTCCTGCTTTTTTTTTTTTCCTTCTTTCAGGAAAAAATCTTCATCAGTGCATTCCAGTGTATTTCTAGTCTAAATTTTGGGTTACATATTTTCCCCTTGATTCCTTTGATTCTTTTTTTTTTTTTTTTTTTTTCAGTACTGGGGATTGAACTCAGGGGCATTCTACCTCCGAGCTATACCCCCAGCCCTATTTTTTTATTCTTTATTTTGAAACCAAGTCTCACTAAGTTGCGGAGTGCCTCACTAGGTAGCTGAGGCTGGCCGCGAACCCGGATCCTCTGGTCTCAGCCTCCCAAATGCTGGGATTACAAGCGTGCACCACCACGCCCGGCTGATTCCTTTGATTCTAACCATATCTTGTGGTTCCTAATGCCATTTATGTAATTACTTAATTTATTTATATATGTGTGTTTATAGCATTTACAAACACATATACATACATAGAATATTACTCTCAGAATTGTTAGAAGTGACTTTCTGTTTCTTGCTAGTCGATCTTATGAATGTAACTCATGTGGGTTGTATCGTCATGCTGGGTTTGATGAAAGACACTTCCAATGGCTCTACAAGTTGTGCAGACAGGTTCATTTTTTACACTTGTTTTCAAGATTTAAAGATCACTTTTCCCCATTCTTTAATTTTTATACTTACATACTTATATGACTCCAAAATAAAAATACAAAACAATGCATATTTAGATAAGTCTAGTTTCCATTCTTGTTCCCTCGCCAGCAGTTTTGTCCTTTCCCCTAGAGGCAACCTTTTTTACAATCATTCAGGTTATTTTGGTTTTCATGTAAGGAATACAAAATATACCATATTCTTTTTTTCTTACATAAAAGATACTATGCAACTTTTCCTTTTTTTTTTTTTTTTTTAACACTTAGTGTACGATGATCCCAGTTCTTTTGGCCTTTGCTCTTTGGTTGGGTTGTACTGCAACCCTTAAGAAATGCTATGTGTGCATTTAGTTTGGAGATGACTCTTTATAATTTTGAATTGGTGACAATTATTTTGGTTTAAAATTCAAAAATATAATAGAACATATTTTACCCCCCACCCTTTTTTTTTTCTTTTTTTCTTTTCTCTTTTTTGGTACTTGGGATTGAACCCAGGGGATTCTACCTCCAAGCTATGTCCTCAGCTGTTTTTAGTCTTTATTTTGAAACAGGGTCTCACTAAGTTGCAGAGGGCCTAAGTAGCTGAGGCTGGCTGTGAACCCAGATCCTCCTGTCTCAGCCTCCCAAGTACTGGGATTATAATCCCCCCTGCCCCCCTTTATGGTGCTGGGGATTGAACCCAGAGCCTCAGTCTTGCTAGGCAACTGCTATTTCATTTGAGCTACACATTGGCCTCATAATTGGCAAATTTTATTTTCTATTTAAGCTAGCTGCTTCCTTTCCTTCCCCAAATGCAACTACTATTGTAACATATAAATGTTTCCACACAAATGATAGAATTGCATACATAAAGTTCCTGACCTTTCTTTTTTAAGGTATATATAAAACTATTTATTTATTCAACAAACGTGTTGAACCCCTCTTGATGCCAGCTTCTGCCCCAGGTGCTGAGAACATATTAGGTAGCAAATTCTTGCTTATGTAGAGTGGCCATTTCTGAGATGAGAGAGACTGAGCATGTTTAAGATCTATGTATATTCCTTTTTCTGTGAACTTCATATCCATTACTCATTTGTCTACAGGTCTATAAGTGTTGAACTTAACTAATTTTCAGGTGCTCTATAATTATAATTGGGGAAACTAGCTTTTTTTTTTTTTTTTTTTTTTTTGATAATAGGGGATTGAACCGAGGGGCATTCTACTTCTGAGTTCTACTCCCAGCCCTTTTTATTCTTAATCTTGAAACTGGATATCACTAAGTTATGGAGGGCCTCCCTATTTATTGAGGCTGGCCACAAACCTATGATCCTCCTGTCTCAGCCTCCCAAGTAATGCTGCTAGGATTAGAAGCATGCGCCACCATGCCCAGAGGAAACTAGCTTTTTATTGTGCTATCAGTTGAAAATATTTTTCCACGCTTGTCAAAAGGAAAGGTAATTCTTGGAATTTCCGATATTTACAACATAGTGGGAAACAGATCTACTACAAAGCTTTACTTTAACAAATGACACCATTAACTTAAAAGTTCTGGTTTAGTTTCTTGATTTTTTTACACATCTGTATAAACTTCTTTGAAAAGATGTTGGTAGCCGGGTATGGTGGCGCATGCTTGTAATCCCAGCATTTGGGAGGCTGAGACCAGAGGATCCAGGTTCTCGGCCAGCCTCAACTACCTAGTGAGGCTACTTAGTGAGACCCTGTTTCAAACTAAAGAATAAAAAATAGGGCTGGGGTTATAGCTCGGAGGTAGAATGCCCCTGAGTTCAATCCCCAGTACTGCAAAAAAAAAAGATGTTGGTGAATTAGGAAAATATAGTTATTAAGACCATCTTGGAGCTAGCCACAATGACACACATCTGAGGCTAGAAGATCACAAGTTCAAGGCCAGCTTCTGCCACATAGTGAGATCCTGTCTCAAAAAAAAAATTCTTTTAAAGTGCTGGGCTAAATTGCCCCTGATCTCAATCCCCAGTACAAAACAACAACAAGAACAGCTTTTTAGTTTAAAAAGCTGTACCACTTTTCTGACTTTGGAGAAGTTTTAATATCTTTGAATCTAAATTTCATCTGTAATAGGACCTACTTTATTGACTTGTTATGATAATTAGATGAGATAATCTATGCAAAGCATTCAGTGATTTTTCTCGCATTAAATGTCAGGTGCTGTTATAAATACAAAAACTGATAAGCTCTAAGTAAAAAGTGAGTAAATGAAATTGTTTCCTTCTTTCCAATTTAAAAAGTCTTTGAAAAGCTTTTGGAAGTTTATATTATCCTTTGAAATGAGGGTTTTGGGAAAGATAAAATGAAAATACTGATCTTAGAATAATACTTTTCTTTTGATAAATGTGAAATAATAAAAAAAAGTTTCTATATTTAAAGTCTATTATCCTTCATTTACTGTATTTTATAAACATGTTTCATAGCATGCTTAAATTGAAACATGGTTTTCTTTCTGTTGAAAATAGGAGGCAAGGTGGAGCTCCACAGAGCTGGTTGTAAAGTTACAGTGTCACAAGTGTAAACAAGAGGTGACTAGAGGCTCTAAGCTCTGTTACTCATTCCCGGTCCCTTGACATTCCTTTCCCCATACAGAGGTCTCATTATGTTCTCCTTTGATCCTTAGACTTTTTCAGTCTCTTAGGTAAATATCCAATTTCTATTTCAAGTTTGCTTTGTAAACACTTATATTCCTCAGAATGTCAAGAGAAAGAAGCTGTTAAATATTTATCAAAATGTACATTCGTGCTTAGCATCTCCTGTGTTTGAAGATGTACCCTCCCTGCCCTTTCCCCACTCACAGGTTTTGAGCGCTAGGAATTATCTTTCAGGGTAACATTGTCTTTTAATGATCTGCCTTCACCTGTTTATTCTGCCTGTGTTTTATAATAAGTCATAGGGCATCTTGACTTCCGATGACATATGGGATTTGGTCTCCACAAATACATTGAAGTATCTCTTTCCCTTTGGAGTTGTGCCAATCTAAATTTTGCCTCCAGGAGAAAACTACCCCAGGGGACATAGAGATCTTCAGTATTGTTTTCTTTGCTTGTTAGCTGAAGAGGAATTTTCCTCTTTCAGAAAGCATCATATATAATAATAACCATTTGCAAGGTAAATAAATTAGAGGAGCAATTGTTTAAAAACCACAGAGGTCCTCTAAAGGTTTGGTACTTTGTTGGTCTTGTGCCTTTATCTTCTGAAACTTTTGTTGATAACACAACTCTTTTTAAAACATACTGAACCGGGCGTGGTGGCGCACGCTTGTAATCCCAGCATTTGGGAGGCTGAGACTGGAGAATCAGGGTTCACGGCGAGCCTCAGCTACCTAGTGAGGCACTCCGCAACTTAGTGAGACCCTGTTTCAAAATAAAAGAATAAAAAAATAGGGCTGGGGGTATAGCTCGGAGGTAGAATGCCCCTGAGTTCAATCCCCAGTACCACAAATAAATAAATAAATAAATAAATAAATAAATAAATAAATAAATAAATAAATAAATAAAAAAAACATACTGAAGCCAGGCGTGGTGATGGGTGTCTATAAGCCTGGTACTTGGGAAACTGAGACAGGAGGATTACAGGTTTGAGGACAGCCTCAGAAGCTGAGTGAGACCCTGTTTCAAAACAAAAAATAAAAAGGGGCTGGGGGTGTAGTTCAGAGGTAGAATGCCCCTGAGTTCAATCCCTAGTAACACACACACACACACACACATGCACATGCACACACACAAAAACAAACAAAAAACAAAAAAAAACCCCCAAACACATTGATTATATAAAATGTGATACATGCTTATTGTCTGGGATATAACCTGTCATAGTGTCTAGTTGACACAGTGCAGTGTGAAGCCAGAATTTGAAGCAGCATAAACTCTCCATATCACCATGGTAGGTATTCTCAAACATTACTTACACACTCCAGGTTTCAGTGTTTCCAAACAGGGTCTCACTAGGTTGCCAAGAGTCTCAGTTACTGAGATCCTTCAATGAAGAAGGAGCACTACCACATCTGAGAAGTGTAGAAAACATAAATGACTAGAGCCTAGAGGGTGTACTGTTTTGTGAGGAAACATAGATCCACGCAGATGACGTGTTAGCAGCAGAGTGCAGTACAACCAGCATTTAGCAAGAGGTAAGATGGAAGCTGCGTGTCGTGGTGCACACCTGTAATTCCAGTTCTTGGAAGTCTGAGACAAGAGGATTGCAAGGACACTCAATAATTGAGAGAGACTCTCAGTGATCTAGTGAGACCCTGCTTCAAAACAAAAATAAAAATAGTTCTTGGGGTGTAGCTCAGTGGTAGAACACCTTTGGGTTCAATCCCCAGTACCAAACAATAGCAGTAACAACAAAAATGAGGTAAGATAGTGATGTCCTCCTGGGGGTGGGGCACAGCTGCAGAAGTTCAGCGGGCCAGACCCCAGTTCTCAGCAGAGCAAGCTTCTGGGGCGAACCCAGGAGGTAGCGTGTAACTTGGATTCTTTGCAAGGTCGCTTTCCTTTTGTCCTCTGGTGTTTTGAGTCCTTTAACACCTCGTGTGCAGGGCCAAGACATCTAGGAGGTGAAAGTGGACCGTGATCACGAGCCAGTGAAGGCCAGCATCATGTGCGAGGTCATCTGGTTCTGCTCTGTGGTCTAGGATAGCCACTGGCTCTGGTAAGCATTGACTCCATCCAGGCCTCAGCCGCTTCTGCTCTGAGCTGAGCAGGACCCCAGCAAGCAACATGGCGGGAGCCCAGGTCTCTCTGGTCTTAAAGGCTGCAGTTTTCTGACCGCACTGCAGATCCAGAGCTCTTTACAACAGCATGCTTAGTAATAATAATGAAGGCTTACATTGCTAGCGGAAATGCGTGTTTCTAAAGTACTTTCACAGATCTCCCATACTCTTGGATTAGCAAAATTAATATTATCAAAATAGTCATTATATCAAAAGTGATCTACAGAGTCAATGAAATCCCTATCAAAATACCAATGTCATTCTTAGAGACCTAGAAAAAAATCAGTCTTAAATTTCATATGGAAAAACAAAAGACCCAAATAGCCAAAGGAGTGCCCAGCAATAAGAACCATGCAGGAGGCATCACAATTCCTGACTTCAAATTATACTACAGAGATATAGTAATAAAAACAGCATGGTATTGGCACAAAAACAGAAACATGGACCAGTGGAACAGAATAAAAAGATACAGAAACAAATCCACACACTTACATCCAATTGACTTTTGAGAAAGGTGCCAAACACATATGCTGGAGAAAAGATAGCCTTTTCCACAAATAGGAAATTCATCCAAAGGGACTGAAATCAGAAAATCAAAGTAATATATGCATATCCATGTTTATAGCAGCACAATTGACAATAGCCAAATTATGGAATCAACTTAGGTGTCCATCAACAGATGAATGGACTACAAAATTATGGGATATACATCCAATGGAATTCTACTCAGCAATAGAGAAGAACAAGACTATGTCATTTGCAGGAAAATGAATGGACCTGGAGAACATTATGTTAAGTGAGATTAGTCAGTCACAGGAAGTGAAGAATCATATATTTTCACTCATATGTGCAAGCTAGGGAGTAATCAGGATACCAGAGGGACTCCAGATACTGGAGGGATACCCCAGCAGAGCCAGGGAGGTGGTCTAGGGGAAAGGGAGGGGGAAGAGTGAGGTTCATTGAAGGAATTACTTCCATCAGCTTATGTGTACATATGTGAAAATCCAATGCCAATCTCTTTATCATGTTTGGGAAAGGGGAGGGAGCTGGGGGAGCCAGCCAAGTGCTGTGTGCATGTAAGTCACCATCACTATGAATTGCATTAGGATGTGAGACTAAAATGCACCAATAAAAGTATTAAAAATAAAGTACTTTCACAAATGTTCTTGCATTTTGAGTCTCAAAATATCTCTGAGTTATAGGTAGGACAGGTATGATTACATCCTCATTTTTATAGATGAAGAAATTGGAGCCCAGAAAGTTTGGCTTACCCAAGATCACTTAGTCAGTGCACGGTAGAGCTTGTGTTCAAACCAGGTTTTCGACTCTGGACTTCATAAATTTTTTGTCTGTGTATGTATGATGCTGAGGATTGAACCCAGGGGCATTCTACCTCTGAGCTACACCCCCATCCCTATTTTATTTTATTATATTTTTTGTTTCAAAACTAAGTCAGTGTGAGCCTTACTGAGTTGCTGAGGTTGTCTTCAAACCTGTGATCCTCCTGTCTCAACCTCCCAAGTACTGAGATTATAGGCATGCACCACCACAGCCAGCCATGATACTTTCACCAAATGTAGATTTTTTTTTTTTTTTTTTTTAGTACTGGGGATTGAACTCAGGGGCATTCTACCTCCAAGCTACATCCCCAGCCCTATTTTTTATTCTTTATTTTGAAACAGGGTCTCACTAAGTTGTGGAGGGCCTTACTAAGCAGCTGAGGCTGGCTGTGAACTCAGATCCTCTGGTCTCAGCCTCCCAAGTACTGGGCTTACAAGCATGTGCCACCGTGCCTGGCTTCAAATGTAGATTTTAAATAGATATTTAGAATAACAAAGATATACATATCTAGGCAAACGTTCCATATTATAAAATTTAAGGTGATTTGTCTCAGCCTTTAATTAATGTAGTTCTGTTTGTTTCTTTTGTGTAAAATTTACCAAGAATTACCATCATAGTCCTACAATGGTTATTAAGCACGCATTTGTTGTCTCAGTGGTAAGTACTCTACTACACTTTAATGTAGTAGGCCATGGAACTTGTCATCTTGGCTTTTTAAGTTTCCAATTCAATTAATTAACTTAAACCAGAACAACCAGTCATTCTGCTTTTATTTATTTTGTTTTATTTTTTGGTACTAGAGATTAAATCCAAAGCCATTCTACCTCTGAACCACACCCCCAGCCCTTTTTATTTTTTATTTATTTATTTTTTGTGGTACTGGGATTGAACCCAGGGGTATTCTACCTCCACACTACACCCCTAGCCTTATTTCATATTCTTTATTTTGAAATAGGGTCTCACTAAGTTGCGGAGAGCCTCACTAAGTAGCCTAGGCTGGCCATTAACCTGCTATCCTCCTGTCTCAGCCTCCCAAGTACAGGGATTTCAAGTGTGCTCCACCACGCCCTGCCTCCTTTTTATTTTTTATTTTGAAACAGGGTCTCGCTAAGTTGCTGAAGGTCCTGCTGCGATGCTGAAGCTGACCTCAAACCTGTGCTCTTCCTGTCTTGGTCTTCCGAGTGCACTGGGATTACAAGTGTGCACCACTGCACAGGGCTAAAAGTTGTGCTACTTTTGAAATAGATTTGAGACAAAGATATATTCTCCTTAAACAATCCTAAAGGGAAACCTTCTATCTTCCTTTTAAATCTCTATGATCTACCAACTTCCTACCAAAGCAGAATATTCTAAACAATGCGGAAATAAAGTTATCATGTTTTTGTGGAAATTATGTTTTTCCTCAATAATGCATTCTCTTAATAGTGAACATCAGGTTTTTGGCTGTTTTCCATCAGGTTATGATTGATGCAACCTATCTTAACAGAAATAATGAGAAAATCCCAAAAGGCCGGGTATATTACTTGAATCTCATTGTATGTTTTAGGGCTTTGTATAATCTTTCTCAGCAGAAGAAACCTTTGGGAAACCCTTGCAAAACAGGTATTTTTCACTGTTTTCAAAGCTATTAAAAAGGAAATAGAAGAGAAACTGACACACCTGACAGAGAAGACCCTGCGGGCATTATGTGTCAGCAAGCAGGAAGAAACCAGAAATTCAGCTCTGTCTCTAGAAATCCTATCGTTCTGATGGTAAGCAGTCAAAAGCATCTCACATCATTTAAAAAGGAAGTCCAGTTAGGACACTGAGAGAGCCAAAAAGCAACTGAGAACAAATTGGTAATCTTCCTTCTGGAAAATAAGGTTTGGTTTGAGTGGAAGTTGTTCTGAAAAATTGAGAACCATAAAAGGCATTTTACAAAGAAATATCCTATGATTCACTCCATCTCTGCTTCATTTGTTTTCTGTCTGATAAATAATTTCTGTTAATTCCTCCAGCCCTTATTTTGGGAGATCTGAAGTCCTTCTCTGCAGTGTTCCAGGAAACACAGAGCCTGGACACAGTGGCTCACGCCTGTAATCTCAGTACTTGGGAGGTTGAAGTCAAAGGATGACAGGTTCAGTCAGCCTCAGCAACTTAGCAAGGCCCTCCAAAACTTAGTGAGGTCCTGTTTAAAATAAAAATTAAAATAGGGTTGGGAGTATAGCTCAGAAGTAGAGTGCCCCTGTGTTCAATCCCCATTAGCACTAAAACAAAACAAACAAACCCATCTTGCTCCTAAGTTACATTCAAGGATCAACCCTTTCCATCAAGCTTCCAGTGGGGAACTCCAGGTCCCCCAGTGTCTCTCCCTGCTGCCACTGGACTCGTAATCCACCTGGAGCATGTGCCAGTGCTCAGGTAGGACACGCCACAGTATAGAGTCCAAGAGATTTCTGTGTGGTCAGGAAGCGCTTCTTTCCCCTTCTCCACCTACAGAATGACCAGTAAGAAGCCAGCGCTAGCTCCTCTTTGGAAGGAGGAGAGCTGTTGGTGGAGCATTCCATCTGAAAGCCTCCGTGCCCTGAGCAGTACCCAGCACAGGAGGCTTAGGGGAGCCTCTGTGTAGAGCAGGAAGGGCCAGGCTGGCTCTACCTGTGCCACACGCCCTGTCTTTCTCATCACTTCTTGTCATTGAAACTGCTTCCCATAGGTCCCAACAGGCGTCTTCCCCTCTCTCCACTTTCCATTTCAGTGGCTTTGCATCCATCCCAACACCCATTGCATGAAATCTCTTATTCTTAGAGATAAGGTGGGCACAGGTTGAGGTCAGCCTGCCCCCAAGAAGTGGCTATGCCGAGGCAGGTCAGCTGCCCCGAGAGCCATCTCTTTCTGCTTCATGGGTGTTTTGTTATCAGTACAATTTTGACTTTAGATGTGATGGTTCTACAAGATTTCCTGTTAATGCAATTATGGTGAAGAGCTAATGAAAGTAGGGAGTACTGTGTTTTTGAGGTTTGACATTGAATTCTCAATTTTGGAAATCCATTATGAGGCTGGTATACACAGTGTACATACATTTCTTTCTTTTTTTCTGGTACTGGGGATTGAACGCAGGGCATTCTACCTCTGAGCTACACCCCCAGCCCTTTTTAGTTTTTATTTGGAAACAGGGTCTTGCTAAATTCCTGAGGGTGGCTTCCAACCTGCAATCCTCCTGTCTCAGCCTCCCAAGTCCTGGGATTACACGGTGGATACCACCATGCCTGGTATGTGCAATTTTAGTTTACTAAAATCAAAACAATCTTGTAAAATAAATCACCCTAACCTCTGCTTTGCAAACCCAGGTTTTTAAGTGACAATCATAGATTATAGAGACATAATTTAAAAGATCAAAAACACATAGCAAAATAAAATATATTAGATAACTTAAACTAGGAAATGAGGTGGTGGGTTGTTTTTGTTTTGCTTTGCTTTTTAGATGCCCTACTAAAAAAGGCATATGACTACTTTTAGACTCCCTTGTCAGACTTGCACTGACTTGCTTCTGCGACTGCAGGCTAATTTTAGTTGGAGTGGTCTAGGAGCAAGTTAAATACCCAGCTGGTGCTCCAGCCGTAGCACCTTCGTGCCTGACTCAGCTCTAAGTGGTAGTGCCGGTTCACACTGGGCATCAGAATGGCATTCCTGGTATGTCGAGGGAACTTTCTCATTCCTATGTTTGTCTTCATTCAAACCTGGAACTAGGTCCAAGGTACATTAAAATATCAGTCATGCAGCAAAGGACTTTTATGTGATATGGCCTTCTTATTTTTTTAGCTTTATGATTTTTTTTTATTAATCGATGCATTGTATTTTTTATTAATCGGTGCATCATACATCTTTGTTAGGTACAGGCGGATAAAGGTATATATGCACACATTTCTCGTTTAACCTTTCCCCAATTCCCACCCCACTCCCTTGCCCTCCCTTCTTCTCAAGTTCAGTTTAGTGATTGACTTTGATATGTTTGTGAAAGTACCTCACCCCCACCCCATCACCTTCAGTTAAGTCAACTTCTTTGCTTATCTAGGGTCTCTCCCTTTTCATCTGGAGACCCTCTTATGCCCTATCTTCTCCCTAGCATCCACATGTTAGGCAGAATATATGCTTTTTTACTTTTTGTTATTGACTAATCTCACTTAACATAATGTTTTCCATTTGCATCCATTTCCCTGCAAATAACATGATTTTGTTCTTCTTTATCACTGAGTAAAATTCCATGTATACATATCCCATAGTTTTGTAATCCATTCATCTGTCGATGGGCATCTTGGCTGGTTCCATAGTTTGGCAATTGTGAATTGTACAGCTATAAACATAGATACACATGTGTTGGTCTGATAGTTTGGTTTCCATTCTTTTGGGTAGATACCCAGAAGTGGTATTGCAGGATCATATGGTAGGTTCATTCCCATTCATCTGAGGATCCTCCATACTGTTTTCCAAAGTGGTTGCACTAATTTGCAATCCCACCAACAATGTATTAGGGTTCCCACTTCTCCACACCCTCGCCAGCATTTGTTGTTGTTCGTGTTTTTGATGATTGCCATTCTGATTGGAGTTAGGTGAAATCTCAAGATAGTTTTGATTTGCTTCTTTCTGATTGCTAATGATGTATAACATTTCCTCATACATTTATTGACCATTTGTATATCTTCTTTTGTGAGGTGTCTATTTAGATCCTTTGCCCATTTTTTGATTGGATTATTTGTTTTTTAGCTGTAAGTTTCTTGAGTTTTCTGTATATCCTAGATATTAGTCCTCTATTAGAAGACTAGCTGGCAAAAATTTTCTCCCACTCTGTGGGCTCTCTGTTGAGGTTCTTGATAGTTTCCTTTGCTGCACAGAAGCTCTTCAGTTTAATGCAATCCCATGTATTGATCTTCCTTTGAGTTGCTTGTGCTTTTGGGGTCTTGTTGAGAAAGTTTTTACCTGTGTCTATGTGTTGTAGTGTTGGCCCTATGCCCTCTTCAAGTAGCTACAAGGTCTCTGGCCTAACTTCCAGGTCTTTGATCCACCTTGAGTTGACTCTTGTGCATGGTAAGAAAGTGGGTTTATTTCCATTTTCCTGCATATGGTTAACCAGTTTTGCCAACACCAGTTGTTGGAGAGGCTATCTTTTTTCCAGTGTATATTTTTGGCTCCTTTGTCAAAAATCAGTTGGCTGTAAACGCATGGGTCTGTTTCTGAATCTTCTTTCCTGCTCCATTGGTCTATGTGTCTGTTTTTGTGCCAATACCATGCAGTTTTTATTACTGTGGCTTTGTAGTAGAGTCAGGTATTGTGATACTTCCTGCATGGTTCTTGTTGTTAAGAACTACTTTGGCTATTCTGGGCTTTTTGTTGTTCCAAATGAATTTAAGGACTGATTTTTCTATGTCTGTGAGGAGTGACCTTGGTAATTTCATGGGTATTGCATTGAATCTGTAGATCATTTTTGGGAGGATGGCCATTTTGATATTTATTCTGCCTATTCAAGAGCATGGAAGATCTTTCCATCTTCTAAGGTCTTCATCAATTTCATTTTTCAACCTTTTATAGTTTTCCTTATAGAGGTCTTTTACCTCCTTGGTCAGGTTTATTCCTAAGTATTTCATTTTTGGGGGTGCTATTGTGTGTGGAATTGTTTTCTGGATGTGTTTTTCAGTGGAGTTTGGTTGACATACAGGAAAGCTTCTGCTTTTTAAGATTGATTTTGTATCCAGACACTTTGCTGAATTTATTGATCAGTTCTATAGTTTTTTGGTTGAGTTTGATTGGTCTTCTAAGTATAATATCATGTCATCTGCTAAAAGGGATAGTTTTAGTTTTTCTTTCCCTATTTTTACCCCTTTGATTTCCTTCTCTTACCTTATTGCTCTGCCTAGAGTCTCAAGTACTTTATTGAAAAGAAGAGGTGACAATGGACATCCGTGTCTTGTTCCTGTTTTTAGTGAGAACTCTTGCAGTTTTTCTCCATTTAATATGATGTTGGCTGTGGGTCTATTGTATTTTGCCTGTATGATGTTGAGGTATGTTCCTTCTGTTCCGATTATCTGCAGGGCTTTTAGCATGAATGGGTGTTGGATCTTGTCAAATGCTTTTTCAGCATCAATTGAAATGATCATGTGATTCTTGTCTTTGAGTTTGTTTATGTGGTGAATTACATGGATTGTTTTTCGTATGTTGAACCAGCCTTGCGTCCCTGGGATGAACTCAAGTTGGTCATGGTGTATAATTTTATTGATGTGGTTTTGAATGTGCATTGCTAGTATTTTGTTTAGCAGTTTTGCATCTAAGTTCATCAATGATATAGGCCTATAGTTTTCTTGAGCTGTCTTTATTTAGCTTTAGTATTAATGTGATGTTGGCTTCATAGAATGTGTTTGGGAGGGTCCTGTTTCTTTCTATTTCACAGAATAGTCTGAGGTGTATTGGGATTAGCTTTTCTATAAATGTTTTATAAAATTCACTTGGAAAACCATCTGGCCCTGGGCTTTTGTTTGATGGTAAACTCTTTATTGCTGTTTCTATCTCTTTGATTGTTATTGGTCAGTTTAAGTTTTCTGTATCTCCTTGACTCAATTTAGGAAGGTTATATGTGTCTAGAAATTTTTCAATTTCTTCTAGATTTTCCATTTTGTTGGAATATAGTTTTTCAAAATAGTTTCTGATGATCCTCTGTATTTCCATACTGTCTGTGGTAATATCACCTTTTTTATCTCTTATTTTGGTAATTTGGGTTGATTCTCTCTTTCTTTTAGTTAGGTTGGCCAATGGTTTATCTATCTTGTTTATTTTTTCAAGAAACCAGCTTTTGGTTTTGTTAATTTTCTGTATTTTTTTTTATTCTCTGCTTCATTAATTTCTGCTCTGATTTTCATAATTTCCTGTCTTCTACTAGCTTTAGGGTTAGACTGTTCTTGTTTTTCGAGGGCTTTGAGCTGTGTCATTAGGTTATTTGGTGATTTTCTGTTCTTCTTATGTGTGCAGTCAGTGCTATAAATTTTCCTCTTAGTACTGCCTTCAAAATGTCCCAGAGGTTTTGATATGTTGTGTCTCTGTTTTTGTTGGTTTCTAGGAATTTTTTAATTCCTCCCCTTACTTCTTCTATGACCCAGTCCTCATTCAGCAGTGTGTTGTTCAGTCTCCATGTGTTTACATGGTTACTCTGGGTCTTCTTAGAATTGATTTCTAGTTTCACTCCATTGTGGTCTGAAAAGATGCAGGGAATTATGTTACATTTTTTAAATTTGCCAGTGCTAGCTTTGTGGCCCAGAATGTGGTCTATTTTGGAGAAGGTTCCATGTGCAGCTGAGAAAAATGTAAATTCAGCTGTAGTTGGGTGAAAGAGTCTGTATGTGTCTAGTAGGTCCATTTGGTTTTTGGTATTCTTTAGATCTGAGGCATCTTTACTGACCTTTTGGTTAGAAGATTGGTCTAATGATGTGAGAGGAGTATTGAAGTCTCCCAATATTAGTGTATTGGGATCTACATGTGTCTTTATATCATACAGCGTTTGTTTTATGAAAGTGGTTGCACCTATGTTTGGGGCATAGATGTTGATAATTGTTATTTCCTCTTGCTGGATTGTTCCTTTTACTAGTAAAAAAAATGACCTGCTTTGTCTCTTCTGATAAGCTTAGGCTTGAAGTCTAATTTATCTGATATCATGTTTGCTACTCCTGCTTGTCTTCGAGTTCCATTGGCATGGATTACCTTATTCCAGGCCCTCGCCTTTAGTTTGTAGGAATCTTTGCTTGTAAGTTGTTTCTTGCAGGCAGCATATAGATGGATTCTGGGTTTTAATCTATTTTGCCACCTTGTGCCTTTTTATTGGTGATTGAAACCATTTATATTCAGTGTGATTATTGAGAGATGATTTTTAATTCCTAACATTTTGAGTTTTGACTTCTGTTTTTGGTGGTGTTTATTCTTCTTTGCTTAGTTGTTTGCTTCCTGGAAATTATTGTTTGTCTAGTTCTGATGTTTATTTGTTAGTTCTTCTTTGTAGTTAATTTCTTTGAGTATTTTTTCTAGTGCTTGTTTGGAAGACATAAATTCTTTCAGTTTCTGTTTGTCATGGAAGGTTTTTATATCCTCGTCAGTCTTAGAGAGAGTTTTGCTGGGTAGAAGAATCTTGTCTGCAAGTTATTTTCTTTCGGAGTTTGGAATATGTTACTTCAGCCCCTCCTGACTTTCATGACTTGATTTGGAAGGTCTGGAGTGATTCTGATTGGTTTGCCTGTAAATGTCACTTGGCCTTTTACTTTTGTTGCCTTTAGAATTCTCTCCTTAGCCTCCACATTAGTCAACTTGATTATTATGTGGTTTGGTGAACCTCTGCTTTGGTCTTGTTTCGAGGGAGTTCTATGTTTCCTGTACTTGTGTGTCAACTTCTCTTTCTATGGTTGGAAAATTCTCTGATATTACTTCTTTGAAAAGATTGTTTATTCCATAAGTTTCAACTTCTAATCCCTCTTCTATGCCTATTATTCTTAGGTTAACTCTTTTAAAAATGACCCAGATCTCATCGATGTCCAATTCATACTGTTGAATTTTTTTTCTAAATTATGTACTATAAATTCATTTTTGGAATGGTCATATTCTAAGAGTGACATTCTCTTTTCCATGTGGTCTAATCTACTGTTTATACTTTGTATTGATGCCTTCACTTCAAATATTGCATCCTCCACATCATTCATGTCCTTCAAGGCTTCTCTTTTATTCCTGTTCCGGGTGTCAGATTCTTTGTTTATTTGTTCCTTTATTTTTTTTCCAGCTCTCTCTGCATTCTTTCTGGAAATTTTGTATCGTTTCTACTATTAAAAATCTGAATTGTTCTTCTGGTAATCTCTGCCATTCAGTGTTGTTGAGTTCTGTTATTGTGGGGTTGCGGTGGCTTATTGTTTGTTATTTTTCCTTCCTATGGTTCCCCTGTTCTTAAATTTATATCTTTGCTGTTTTTGCAAGCTTTCTTGTTCAATCTCTGCAGTGGGGGTTCAGAGGTGTCTGCTGGTATATACAGGGACAGGTTGTGTTCAGGGGTAAAGCTTGGGTGAGAAGTCACAGTGATGAATGTACAGAATAGGGTAAAGTAGAGTGTATGGTCCACTGGAATAAGAGGTTGAGTGTGTTCAGGTGATATATGATAAAGATTAGTGATAGTGGATAAGATGGGGGATTCTTCTAGTCAATGTAGAGTTTTAGGTGTGGTAATATGAGATGGTCTTGATATGAGACACAGGTAAAAAAGAAAAAAGAACAGAGAAAAGAAAAAGTGTTGAGGAGAAGAATATAGATGGGAGAGAGGGAGGGAAGCTTGTAAAAGGGATAAGGATGAGAGTCAACAAACTGTGCAAAAAATAACAAAGTAACCAATCATCCAAACAAACATAAATAAATCAAGGTAATACAAAATGAAAACAGAGTAAAACCAAAAAAAACAGAACGCACACACAAAAAAACGAAAACCAAAAAGCAAGAACAAGAAACAAAAACACAAACCCTGCTAGTTTGTAAGTACAGAGCTGAGTTGGCCTCTGCAGTCCTTTTGGATCTGCATGGATATTTTCAGCTTTTAAATATCTGCTCAGTCTATTAGATATTCGAGCGTGTCTCTGGCATTCTTATTTGTTCTCTCTGTCAGTGCAGGCAGAGAGTTCCACTAGTGCTTCTCCCACTGCAAGCTTGTGTCTCTGAGCTCTCCACAGGGCCTGTCTGCATCTCTCTCTCTCTCTGCCTTTGCTGGTGGCGGGAGTGCAATCTAAATGCAGGGCATTTTCCAGGGTCCCTGGAAAGTCTCTATGCCCTGTGTGCACTGGGTCCCTCCTGCACTTCTGCTACTATCCAATTGCTAGGAGGGTGGGTAACTGAGTCTGTGCTTTGTATAGGGGCTCCCACACCCCAGGGGTGCAATTTAACTTACAGATTCCTGCTGCTCTGGCTCCGGTGGGAGGGGTGATCTGGGGTGTCCTCGCCGCAGACTTAAGCTGGTTGTCCCAGCTGTTCTTGATCACTGTTGATCCTGAGTGGCTATGCTCCCTGATTAGGGTGTGGGCTTACTCTGGTCATACCACGAGTTCCAGTCTCTGTGGAAGGTGCGGGGATATGCTGCCTGGTTAGGATGTGGAGTTCTAGAGTAGCTTACTCCACATCTGGTCGCTGGGTACACAGGAGATCACTAGATATCTCGGCGTTAGTACACCCCTGAGCCAGTTGGCCGACTTAATGGCCACAGCCACTCCCCAGTGTGGCACCACTGCTGTGGGGACAGGCTCCTTTGCTCTCCCTGGTCGGCTTTCTGGGGTCTCTTTAGCTGTAGTTCAATTTTTGTTGCTTTGTTCATGTTTTTGTTGCCTTTTTTTCTTCCGTCAAGAAGCTGCTTTTATGGCAGATTTGATTCGAGCTCACAGCGCCTGAGGAGAGGTGTTTCACTCAGACGCCATATTGGGGTCCTCTGATATGGCCTTCTAAAGACTAGTCCAAACTCTATTGGCTGTTGAAATTGGAAGAGGTGCCGGGCATGGTGTCGCACGTTTGTAA
>PVLC010005729.1:25619-57664 GCA_004027655.1 Graphiurus murinus
TTTTTTTTTTTTTTTTTTTTTTTTTTTTTTGTGGTACTAGGAATTAAACTCAGCTATACCCCAAGCCCTATTTTTTATTCTTTATTTTGAAATAGGGTCTCACTAAGTTACAGAGGGCCTCACTAAGTAGCTGAAACTGGCCATAAGCCTGTGATCCTCTTGTCCCAGCCTCCCAAGTACTGGGATTACCAGCATGTACCACCACACCCAGCTTATTGATTTCAATATATTAAACAAATCATATATTTCATATGTAAGATACCTTTGGATATCCTAAATCCACTCATATATTACAACTAACTTTTTTTTTCTCTCTTTTTTTTTTTATGATACTAGAGATCAAACCCAAGGGCATTCTAATGCCAAGCTATACCTCCAGCCCTGTTTTATTTTTTATTTTGATACTAGGTCTTGCTAAGTTGCTGGTGGCCTCGCAAAGTTGCTGATGCTGACCTCAAACCTGGGATCCTCTTGTCTCAGCTTCCCAAGTACTGGAATTGCAAACACATGCCACCATGCCTGGAACAACTGAGATTTTAATTAATATTACACGAATTAAAGAATAATAGTATTTTTAAGACTGGCAGTAAACCTTATGAATTTTCCCTGGTTACATGAGGGCATTATTTGCATAATGATAAAGTCAAATTGCATGAACTTAAACTGAAATTCTCGGAGTTGCATGGCCAACAAAACTGGTTGTATTTTCAGATTTAAATGTTAATATAAGATGAAAAATCATATTCATCTTTTAGACAGGTCAACTACTAAAAATTAATTTTGATTATAGTTTTAAATTTTATCTTATTAAAATAAGATTATATTGGCTTAAAATATCTTTAAATCCACCTAGCTGAACAAGTTCCAGGCTTTAAAATTATTAAATCAGCCAGGCGTGGTGGCGCACGCTTGTAATCCCAACATTCGGGAGGCTGAGACCGGAGGATCTGGGTTCGCGGCCAGCCTCAGCTACCTAGTGAGGCACTCCTCAACTTAGTGAGACTCGGTTTCAAAATAAAGAGTAAAAAATGGGGCTGGGCTCGGAGGTAGAATGTCCCTGAGTTCAATCCCCAGTACCACACAAAAAAATAAATAAATAAAATTATTAAATCAGAATTCAAAAATGAAATAATATCATGGTGGCACACACTTGTAATCTCAGTGCTTTGGGAATTGAGACAGGAGGATCACAGGTTTGAGACCAGCCTTGGCAACTTATCAAGACGCTGTTTCAAAATAAAAACTGAGCCAAGTGTGGTGGCACATGCTTTTAATTCCAGTACTTGGGAGGCTGAGACAGGAGGATCACAGGTTCAAGGCTAGACTCAGCTATTTAGTGAGGCACTCCACAACTTAGTGAGACCTTCTTTCAAGATAAAGGGTAAAAAATAGAGTTGATGTAACTTGGAGGTAGAATGCTCCCAGGTTCAATCCCCCATTACTGCAAAATAAATAAATAAATACTGAAAAAGGTCTGTGGGTGTAGTTCGATCCATTAAAATACTAAATAAGTAAAATAGCATAAGATTTTAAAAGAGAAACATCTCACCTGTAAGCATTCTTGGATATTTTGTTGATCCTGCTTCCTGATATCCTCAAAGCCAATCATAGTAGTTGAAATTTAATCAGTGTTTCTTGAATGAATGGATATTTTCTCTCTGCCTTGTTCTGAAGCTTTTTTTAGACACATTCTAGAAAACTAGAGTGCTAGTCTACCAAATGTCTGTATCAGTGGTTTTAGAAAGTGGGTTCTTTGGACCCTGGGGTGAGGGTTCCCATGGTTATCTCGGGGGACCACAAGTTAAAACATCTTTTATAACATTACTAAGCCATTTTTCCTTTTCATATTACTCACTTATTAATGTACAGTAGCATTTTTGGAGACTACATGATATGAGTCCCCAGACTGAGTACGGAAGCAGTTAAAAGAATCCAGCTCTTTGGCCAGGCGTGGTAGAGCGCACCTGTAATCCCAATACTAGGGAAACTGACACAGGAGGATCTTCAAGACCAGCCTCAGCAACTTAGACTCTTTCAAATTAAAAAATCCAGCTGTCTTCTGTTACTTTTGACATTTACATTGCAAAAATGTAAAACAATGCATTCTTCTGCATTTTTTGTTTTGGAAAATGTAGTGATTTTTCATAAACTTGTTATTTAAACTAACAGTGATTTGTTATTGAATGAATTATTAATTTTCAAATTTAGGGGTTTTTTTGTGGTAATGGGGATGGAACCCATGGGCATTCTACATCAGAGTTACACCCCCTGCCCTATTTTATTTTTATTTTGAAGTGGTCTCTCTAAGTTGCAGAGAGACTCACTAAGTTGCTGAGGCTGGCCATGAATCTGCGATTCTCCTGTCTCAGCCTCCCAAGTACTGAGATTACAAGTGTGTACTACCATGCCTGACTTTTTTTTTTTTTAATTTGGTAAATGATGATAGATATAATCCCAATTAAAAGAAAATTAGCTCATTGGAGTTGTCAAAATTTTTAAGAGTTAAATGATATTGAAACAAAAAGTCTGAGTAATGCTGATCTATACCAACAAATTACATCATAGTTTTTTGTTGAAGTAAAATTTGTATGTACAGAGAAATTCACAAATCTTAAGTATGTATTTAGATAGTTTGGGCAAATGTATATACTCATGTAACTAGCATCCTGATCAAGGTATGGAACTGTGCATTACTCCAGAAAGTCACCTACTGTCCAGAGATAGCTACTGTTTCTGATTTCTGTTACTGTGGATTCATCTCATCTATTCTTTTATGTACATATACTTTTACTGGTGCATTGTAATTAAACATCATCGTGAGGTTAAAGGTCTTACAAACGAACCTGCACGCAGGTCTTGCTGTGTTTCCCTGCAGGTACCACCCATACACACGTATGATCGTGAGATTGGTAACGATACCTTCATATACATGCAGAGAATAATTTGAATTCTTCTACTTCTTCCCTTTTCTCTCCCCACGTCCCTCCCCTGACCCCTTCCACTATTCTACTTGTCTCTCTTCTTATCTGTCTGAAGTCCATTTGACCCTTGACTTTTTGAGACTGGCTGATCTCAGCATAATATTCTCTAGTTCCATCCATTTTCTTGCAAATGACATAATTTTGTTGTTTTATGGTTGTAGTCTCTTTTATTTTTGAACTTGTTATGGCTTGCCCTTTCATTTCCAAAGTAATAAACAGGTATCATCCTTATTTAAAAACAGTAGTTTTTAATTTTGATGAAATACACTTTATAATTTTTCTCTTTGGTGCTTTTTGGGGTTCCTGGCTAAGAGAGCTTTGTCTACTGCAAACTTCTAACCTCTACTCTTGTATTCTTTTGTAACACTCCTGTTGTGTTCTTACAGTCACCTTCATCAGTATCTGTGATGAGAATGACAGAAAAACAACAAGTATTTAAAGCACATCAGAAATCCCATGATGTTTTTGTTTCTCAAAGTGTGCAAATAACCTTTTGTTGTGGATGACTATGGGAGAATTACTTTATATTGTAAATGTATTATCAGATAGTTGACTCATCCTGGAGCCCTAATTAACAGAAAAACAAACTGGTGTAAAGTTTATTGAGGCAACATGGACCAGATATCTGCTGCAGTTCCACTATTCACTTGGTTCAACAGAGCTTAGAATCGGGCAGTAAGAAGAGGTTAATTAAATCTGTAAGGATGGGCTTGTGCATGGTTATGAAACGAGTGGCAGGTATGGAAGACTATATGGAGAAACTTTCCCTTTGAGATGGAGAGAATGACTCATAGTCTATGTGCTTCCTTACATCCTAACCAGGAGAAAGAAGGATGGCAAGCTCCCAACAGCAGAATCTGATACTTTGCAAAACTTGGAAGTATGAACATACTTATGCAGTGATGAGCCTAGCAGGCTTTTCCACATATCATTTTCTCTTTGACTTTTTTTTTTTTTTTTTTTTTTTTTGCAGTACTGGGGATTGAACTCAGGGGCATTCTACCTCTGAGCTATACCCCCAGCCCTATTTTTTATTCTTTATTTTGAAACCGAGTCTCACTAAGTTGCAGAGTGAACCCGGATCCTCTGGTCTCAGCCTCCCGAATGCTGGGATTACAAGCATGCGCCACCAGGCCCGGCTCTTTGACTTTTTTTTGAAGAATAGATTTGTAAACTGTATCTCAAATGAACCATATAAAACATTTTTTCAAACAGTGTTTTACATCATTTGTGATGTGTAAGTGAAATAAGACTTTATTATTCTGGTAATTTACTCCATATCATCATTTTAAAATTTCATCTTCAATTTTGTGAATGTAAATTTATTTTATGGTTTATTTCTAATGACCTCCAGATTTGTAAGACTGTTTCAATTTAGATGCTTAATAGACATCAGTCAAACAATAGAAATTAAAGATACAAGCTGTGTTAAGATGAAATTTAAGTTGGGACTTATAAAGAGAAGGATTTGGGGGTGGCCAGGGGAAGAATTTTGATGAGAATCACAGGTGTCTAATAGTTACAAACCACATGATAAACACACATGTGTACATAGAAATAAAAGTTCAATATTATAGTTTCAGATGTATTTAAGTCTTTCTCTTTGTGAAGTTATATTTTAGATGTTTGATCCATTCTTTTGATCTTAAATTGGAGATAAGATTTAGGTTGCTTTTCCTAAGTATCCAAATGATTATATACTGCTTCGTAAAATTATGATTCCTGCTGAATATTTAATAACATGAACAAATGTTTACTTGTTAAGTGCAAGTGAAAATGTGTGCTGAAGAGGTTGGTTTTAGAAATGTTTTTCAAGAAGTGGTTTGGAGACAGAAATAAATCACTGTGTTCTCATCTTACTTGCTACTTATTCATGTATCTCATTTTTTTTTCACTGTTTTTCTTTCTTTGGTTCCATCTTATTTTGAGACATTAGATAAAACCATTTATTTTAAAACACTGAGTCCCTGTCATATGTCCAATTCTCTGTACCACGGAGGTTCCTACCGAGAGGATGAGACATCCTCTCTGACCTGGGGGCGGGGAGATTGCAGTCTAGTGAATGACAGATGCGCACAAAAATAAAAGGGATGAATGGAGACAGGGAAACAAAGAATTGTGAAATTTAAGCAGAGCATGGAACTAGCCAATCTCATTTTTCTAAATTATAACACTGAAATTGCTTTTAAAATCCTATTCCTGACATGGTTGAGTTTGAGATCATTCCCCAAATCCAGATGCAGAAGAGAGACCTGAACGGAGGAGCCTTGCCTAAAATCTTCTCCCGAGGATGTATTTAGTGAGAGAAAGGACCCTCAGATCTGAGGACAAGTCAGCTTTAATACCGTTGAATAATGTCAATGGAATGCTTAAAGCACAGTAAAATTAAATGTGGGGTTTATTAGTATAGATCTCTTTCATCATTTCAATTAAGTGAAAAATGTTACTTAGACAGAATTGGCCTAACACTTTCACCCAAGTCATATGACATTAAAACAAAGAATACCAGTGAACTATTAAGTGACAGGAAAGAAAGGGACTTTACTGAGTTGGAATCCTCCCAAGTTGCCTCTTTGTGTCTTAACCACAGCCTCTGCTTAAGGATTCTTTGTTTAATATCACACAACCTCTAACCAGAAGTTCTCAGAGGGAATCACAGACTAGTTTGAAAAATCTTCTTGGGTCATACTGGCCCCAGACCCTAAATGAGATCCACTGGGCAGAGTTATCACCAGGCAGACGTGAGAGAAGAGTGCAAGGGCTTCGCTGTCTGCTTCTCTCTCGGGTAATAGAAATAACTTCATACCCACCTCTCTGAGAAAGCCTTTATGTAGCTAGGAAGATTATTCATTAAATAGCCACTTTTCTCCATCACCTTTTGAAATTGTAATGAGTAAATGGTCTACCTAGAAAGTAGTAATAGTTTTAAATCTTTTAACAGTTCAGACAGAAAGATGAGATGGCTTTTGCTGAAGTTAAATGGTAACAACAATATCCGTATCCACTTTATATTGAAAGTTTCTGCCTGCTAGGTACTGGGTTGAATACTTTACTATTACTGACCAAGTTCCATATTAAATATGTTAATATATATAATTGTTTAATTATGTGTGTTATGTGTAATTTCATAACCATACTTTACTATTACTGACCAAGTTCCATATTAAATATGTTAATATATAATTGTTTAATTATGTGTGTTATGTGTAACTTCATAACCATACATTATATAACTTTATAATATTGCTTTTATGTTAATATACAATATTTATATATTTATAAAATACAATTTGACCACACAATATGCATATGTAGCAGGCTATGTGTGTGTGTTGGAACAAAATTTTCACTAACAATACTTATTCTTGATGTATTCTATTTTCATTTTTTAAAATACTGATTCAATTAACCATTAGATTGAGCTTACAGACCAGCTGAATGAGACCCAACGTCAAAAAAAAAAAAAAAAAAGCCAAACACTTCCATATGCATTGTCTCGTTGGAGCCTCATTATGACCTTATGAAATAGAGTTACTTTCTAAGTGAAACACTACTTGTTCCAGTTTATACAGTGTGAAGACTTCAAGTTCTGTCATCAGTATATTGATGTCTGCGCCTGCTATTTTGGTGGCACTTTAAGTGATTAACACAAGATCTAAGTGGAGTGAGCGTTCGGTGAACGCTGCCATTAGTATTCAAACACTTGCTCCTGGTGGAACTCATTGAAAGTTAGCTCAGGGATATTTTGATGTCACAGCATTTCTGAAAGTACTACTTTTTAGAAAAACCCCTGAGCTTTTCCTGTCTTCCCTGAGGCAGGGAATCAATGATCAGTGGTCTTTTAAAACAAGACAGAAGCTAAATAAAAAATGTAGACAGCTAAGATTGCAGAAACATTGGAGGGAGAGTCCTACAGTCAGAGAGTCCAAAACAGCAAAGACAAACCCCTTACAGGCACCGTGCATGTAGAGATACAGGCTTGGGAGAGATGTGTATACTTTAGTCATTAAAGAATTGGAGCATCATTTTAAAAGTGCAGAGTGGGAGAAGCCTTAACCAATATACAAAACACAAGGCTATTCTTTTTTAAAAAACACATTTCTAACCATATATTATTTGTTTTTGTTTTTTCTTAAAAAAAATAAAAAACAATAACAACCTGCAAATGTTGGCAGGTGATGTAGCTCAGTGGGAGAGTGCTTGCCTCACATGCATGAGGCCCTGGGTTTCATCTCCAGAACTGCAAAAATAACTAACTAAATAATTAATGAAATAAAAGAGATTATACAAAAAACTTACAAATTGACAGGCAAAAATAAAATAATACAAGGATGTAAGTATGCAGTTTATAGATGTTTGAATTCAAATGTCATTAAACACAAATTTTAAAATGTCATCTTCAATTTTGTGAATATAAATTTATGGTTTATTTTTAATGACCTCCAGATTTGGAAGACTGATTCAATTTAGATGCTTAATAAAGTCTCAGGCAATAGAAATTAAAGACACAAGCTGTGTTAAGATAAAATTTAAATTGAGACTTATAAAAAGAAGGATTTGAAGCCGGGCATGGTGGTGCACCCTTGCAATCCCAGCATTTGGGAGGCTGAGACCAGAGGATACGGGTTCGCAGCCAGCCTCAGCTACCTAGTGAGGCACTCCGCAACTTAGTGAGACTCGGTTTCAAAATAAAGAATAAAAAATAGGGCTGGGGGTGTAGCTCAGAGGTAGAATGCCTCTGAGTTCAATCCCCAGTACCGCAAAAAAAAAAAAAGAAGGATTTGAGCCGGGTGTGGTGGCGCACGCTTGTAATCCCAGTACTTGGGAGGCTGAGACAGGAGGATACGCGTTCTCGGCCAGCCTCTGCTACTTAGTGAGGCCCTCTGCACTTAGTGAGACCCTGTTTCAAAATAAAGAATATAAAATAAGGCTGGGGGTGTAGCTCTGAGGTAGAATGCCTCTGGGTTCAATCCCCAGTACTGCAAAAAAAAAAAATAAAATAAATAATAAAAAGAAGGATTTGGGGGCCAAGGAAGAACAATTGTGATGAGAGCCGACAAGTGTCTAATAGCTACATACCACGTGATAAATAAACACACAGCTACAAACCACGTGATAAATAAATACACAGCTACAAACCACGTGATAAATACATAGCTACAAACCATGTGATAAATACAAACCACGTGATAAATACACAGCTACAAACCACGTGATAAATACAAACCACGTGATAAATACACAGCTACAAACCACGTGATAAATACAAACCACGTGATAAATACACAGCTACAAACCACGTGATAAACACATAGCTACAAACCACGTGATAAATACATTGCACATAGAAATAAAAGTTCAAAAAATGTGCAAGTGTGAGGATAGCCGTGCCATCCTCTTGTTTGAAGCTGCCTCCTCGTTTGTTTTTCCTATAAGACACAGAGTTTGCACGCAGGCTTGCTTCTCGCACTGCCCAGCAGGGACGGGCTTTCACTCTGCACTTCTGTTGGATAAGAGGCTGAGACAGGAAGATCGCCGCTTGAAGACCAGCTTCAGCAATTGGACTGGCAAGAGACCTGTTGATATCTGGGGACCCGGGATGTGGGAAGAGGAGTGTCCTCGTAGACTGTTGACGAAAGATGAAATTGTTAGAACCTTCTCAGAAAGCAGTGTGACCAGCCGGGCGTGGTGGCGCACGCTTGTAATCCCAGCATTCGGGAGGCTGAGACCAGAGGATCTGGGTTCGCGGCCAGCCTCAGCTACCTAGTGAGGCACTCCGCAACTTAGTGAGACTCGGTTTCAAAATAAGGAATACAAAATAGGGCTGGGGGTATAACTCAGAGGTAGAATGCCCCTGAGTTCAATCCCCAGTACTGCAAAAAAAAAAAAAAGAAAAGAAAGCGAGCAGTGTGACAACGTCTGTAAAAATGAGAAATAGTGATGTGTTTGGGCCCAGCAGTCTTATCCGTGGTCCTCTATCCCATAGAGCTAAACACATTAGATTTAAACAAGCGTATAATGTATTGAGATGTGTTGGTTGTATGGAGGTTTGCTTGTTTGTGGTACTAAGGATTGAATCCAGGGGCATTCTACCTCTGAGCTACACCCCTAGCCCTATTTTATTTTTTTGTTTTGAAACAGCATCTCACTCTATTGTGGAGGTCCTGATTAAGGTGCTGAGGCTGGCTGCGAACCTGTGCCTGACTTAGTCTCTCAAGTACTGGGGTTACAAGCGTGTACCACCATGCCCATTTGGGTGTGTTTGTTTTGACAAAAGAGCCAAAAGAGAAAATTCCTTTCATGGAGAATGGCAGAATGTATTTTCATATATAATATCCAAATATTATAAATTGATTAAAACAATGTTTACCATCGGATTTGAACAAATTTCTACCAAGTATTGAATGGGAAAAGCAAACAATAGAGAAGTATATATAATTAATACTGTTTAGAATATTAAATTCAGAAGGCCCTTCTGTGCACACATGCACACTCTATCTGTAACTATTTGGGAATATGTAGAAAAGTATAGAAAAATAGTATTTTAACATGGTTAATAAGGTGATTAGCAAGATGAACAAAAGAGGGAAAAACTACATTAAAAATAAAACTAGGGGGGTGGGGATGTAGCTCAGGGGTATAGCACTTGCCTAGCATATTTGAGGGCCTGAGTTCCATCTCAGCACTACAAAAAATGAAAAATTCAAAAATCCCCAGCATGCATGATATGCTACTTAGGAAAAGTCACATGTGTGTACATGAACATGTGCTCAAGGACGTCAGGAAAAAAGATGGCTACACCTGTATCTATCACCATGAACGGGGGTCCTTGATAAATTATTTAGCAAAAAAGCAATGTGAGCTCTCAGATAATATATATATATATACACTAATATATGCACATATATATGGAATATATATATATATATATGTGTGTGTGTGCTTGCATATACTGTTTGTGCAAAGAGAAAAGTGTGGAAAGGAGCCCTAGGCTATTGCTGTTGGTATCTGTGGGTTATTTCATTTGTTATATAATAGTGTACTATTTTGTAATTTGGAAAATAACTGCATAATTTTTTTTTTGCTCATTATGTTTACTACCACTTGGTATATCCTTGAGATTGTTTTGTTTGTACATGCTTTAGTTTTGAAATAGAGGTTGAGTTCCTTGAGATTACCAAACTTTGAGGATTAAGACACTGAGCTTTTTCTTGAATGACTATTAACAAAATGATGAAGTGTTTTCCTCTTGTCTGTTGTGACTACATGGAAAGCCAGCTGTTTGTTTCACGTGTGAATGACAATGTATGTCGTCTTCCTGGGCAGATGATTCAATTTGGTGAATCATACCACATCCAGAGTAGGCGGTGAACACAATATTTGTTACATGCAAGTGGCTCCTGCAGATTGAAGATAACTTAGTGGGCAGATGATCGCACCAGTGACTCTGAATATTTTTACCTAATATGCTGGTGCTTTATCAAAATAACAAAGGATTTAGAAATCCACCAAAACAGATGTGTAGGTCAGAGACTGAACCTGTGTTTCCAAGAGACTGTAATTGTTTGGGGCATTACTTTCTTTGTACAGATCTAGTGACCTTGCTAGACAGTTAAAAAGGCAGCTGTCAGGGCATGGCCCTGACTTGGGACACACTCCAGGCCCTGCCGCTGGGCAGCAGTGAGGCAGCTCTGTCACTGTGGTTCTTCCCTCACAGGCTTTTTATGTTCCCCATGAACAAGAACTGCCCACCCACGTAGAATGGCATTTCAGTAAAGTGCATATACCCATACTCAAGCTCCAGAGCCGCTCATGTGTTCCTCATGAAAATTAGGGGCAAATGAACAGCATCACACACCCAGTACCTATTTCCAGCCAGTGAATTGTGCCTGCCTTTGTTTTATCATGTACTTTTCTCAAGCGTCTCAGTGAAAAGTGGTGTGGAGTGGTCACCCTTAGCAATCCTCATGGCAGGAAGGCAGTGGGCCAGGTGTCAGCAGGTGCGGGAAGTGGAGCCGTGTGCACTTTTTCTGAATTTGCAAAGCTCTGACCAGCAGAGCCTTTCTTAGGGTCTCTGCCATCCAAGTCTCATTTGAAGACTATAGGTGAGTCTAGTGTTCTTCTGACTTTGGTAACTCCTTTTATTCTAATGAGGGTTTGAGCTCAGCATTCATTGATCTACTTCGGTGTTGGGTGGTGGGGTGGCAGGCGGAGCCCTTCCCATCAGACAGGCCACCGCGAGGAGACTTTCACTTAAAAACCAGTCACTGTGTTGTTGTGTAGACAGTCATAATGTCATCTTTATGGTCGAAAATAGAACCCGGCATAGCACTGTCTGTCCCTGGTACCGGGTGTTTTCTCTCTGTGAAGAAAAAAAAGGAAGCATAGAATGTAGGATAATGACCCTCAGATCCACTCCGAGGGAAGAGAATTGCGGATCTGTGCTCTCCGCCGAGTGCTCTGATTGCTGTCTCCTTTGAGGCTTGGCTGCCTGGCGGAGCGCCACCTCCTGGCATCACTGGGAACTTCACTCTCTTTTTTTCTGGTGGAAGGAATAATTTGTGTGTGTGTGTGTGTGTGTGTGTGCGTGTGTGTGTGTGTGTGTGTGTGTGTGTGTGTGTTACTGGGAACTGAACCTAGGAGCATTGGAACATTCTACCTCTGAGTTAGACGCCAGACCTATTAAAACAGGGTCTCACTAAGTTGCAGAGGCTGTCCTCGAACCTGCGATGCTCCTGTCTCACTTCCCAAGTACTAGGATTACAGGCATGTGCCACTGCACCTGGATGAATAAAAACTTTAAACACACCTTTTTCCAGCCAAATTATTTTTTTTTAAATCGGCCTATTTAAAAATTACTGTCTTGCCCCTGCTTCTTTAAATACCACCGCAGAAGCCGTAGCATCTTGTGGCTGGCTTGGCGGTGCACCGTCTTCCTGACTCCCGCTGACGTTAGGCTCCTGGGCCTCAGAAGGTCTTTGCTCTTTCCTCACAGTCTTCAAACAATGGAATCCTTTTGTTTTCAGAAGTAATCACAGAGAACCAGTCTCTCTGGTAGAAGTAACCACTGGCCACCGTGGCTCTCCAGTACTTGAAACATGGCTGGGTGATTGAGAAACTGGAATTTTACTTTATTGTACTTTAATTTCTCTAAGCTAAACTGTGAAAAGAAGCAATATAAAATAGTCCACTAGCACCACTTTGTTCTGTTCAGACTAGTGTTCACTTTTTTTTTCTTTTTTTGTGGTACTGGGGATTGAACTCAGGGAAATTCTACCTCTAAGCTACACTCCCAGCCCTTTTTTATTTTTTATTTTGAAACAGGGTCTCACTAAGTTGCTGCAGTTCTCCTGCCTCAGCTTCCCAAGTACTGGGATTACAGTTCACTTTAAATTTGGAATCAGTAGCTAAGTTGAGTTGTGCTCTATGTGTAAAATACACTGAATTTTGAAGACAGTATGGAAAAAGCATAAGCTATCTCACTAATCGTTTTTATATTGATTACATATTAAAGTGCTAATATTTTTGATATATTGGGTTAAATAAAATATATTATTGAACTCTGTATCTCATTCCTTTTTATTTTTTATATGTATATATGTATGTATGTATGTATGTATGTATGTATTTATTTTGTGGTACTGGAGATTGAACCCATGAGCATTTTACCTCCCAGCTACACCCCCAGCCCTACTTTTTTTTTTTTCCTTCGGTACTGGGGATTGAACCCAGTCCCAGTCCTATTTTTTATTCTTTATTTTGAAACAGGTCTCACCAAGTTTTAGAGAACCTCACTAAGTAGCTGAAGCTGGCTGCGAACCCGCAATCCTCCAGTCTCAGCTTCCCAAGTACTGGGATTACAAGCCTGCGCCACCACGCCCAGCTTCCCAGCCCTATTTTTTATTCTTTATTTTGAAACAGGGTTTCACTAAGTTGCAAGGGCCTCACTTAGTAGCTGATGCTGGCTGCGAACCCGGATCCTCCTGTCTCAGTCTCCCAAGAACTGGGATTACAAGTGCTATTTTTAAAATAAAGCTACTATAGCATTTGAAATGATGTACGATGCACTTCTGTTTCTCTGGCAGGTCAACCTTGGTGCTGTTGACATTGGGGCCGGGTGACTCCTTGTTGGGTGGCTGTCTCATGCAGGACATCTAGTTCCCTGTAGGATCTTTAGCTGCATTGCCTCACTGGCCTGGCCGGTCCAGACCAGCTTTCCACCCACTGCAGGCCTTCCAGGCCCTGGCTGACTCACTGACTCTGCCCCACCTCCGCCTGAGCCCTTCCTGAGGGGAGTCTCTGGCCTGCTCTGCTAACTATAGACCGGTCTTTAAGCCAGTCCTCCTGACCTCCATTCTCGCCAGTAGGACTAGTCCTGCTCTATGGGGTAGCACAGAGCAAGCCAAATTCTTCACAAAAGATGTAGTCTGCTCGAAGGCTTTCGAAATTCCAAAGCTTATACAACAAATACTTAACCTCCTATGCTGTTAGGCAGTGTCCTAGCAGCTGGGCCACAGCAGTGAGTAAAACGTGAGTTCTTGGGACTTTGCATACCACTTGGTGGCACTCAGTCAACAAGTAAGCAGGAGCTGACACCTGTGTCGTGCGAGATCAGTGCAGTGGAGAGGACGAGGCTGAGCCTCCTGGAGGCTGGAGGGTGTAGGAAGTGTTACAGGGAGTCCTTACTCTGCCACCCAGGCCCCGCCCGCAACACCTAGGGCCTCTTTCCTGCCTGTTGTTGCCTGTTGTTCCTTCTGTTGGTTCTAGACTCGCATTTATTTCCTTGGCCATTGGAAATATAAGACATTTTTAAGATATATAAGATATATATATATATATGTATATATGTATATGTTTAAGACATATAAGACATGTTTTCTAGAGAAGTCCCCCTGAGTGGGAGTGTTAGGGTTCCTTCTAAAAGTGGCACCAGGGTGGGGATCTCAGTTTGACTTGCCGTTGGGGGTGCTCTGGCCACTCTCCTCAGCCTTGGCAGTCTGTGATTGCACCTGTCTTTCTGGCAGCCTCATCCTGAGGTCATTTGCTAAACACAGCTCTGTGTGGTACACGTGTCCCACAGGCCAGTGCTTTGCTGCCTCGCATTTATTTCCTTGGCCATTGGAAATATAAGACATTTTTAAGATATATATATATATACATATATATATGTGTATGTATGTATATGTTTAAGACATACATGCATGTGGCGCAGTGTGGGCTGTAGCTGAGGCCTTGCGCTTGGCTCTGCATGGACTTCATGAAGGCCATTTATCTTTCAAAATCCCTCTTACCAGCTTGGCATGGTGGCGCAGGCTTGTAATCCCAGCATTTGGGAGGCTGAGACTGGAAGATCCGGGTTCGCGGCCAGCCTCAGCTACCTAGTGAGGCACTCCGCAACTTAGTGAGACCCTGTTTCAAAATAAAGAATAAAAAAAAAAAAATAGGGCTAGGGGTATAGCTCGGAGGTAGAATGCCCCTGAGTTCAATCCCCAGTACTGCAAAAAAAAAAAAATCCCTTTTACCTCTCCTTTCTGGTTGTGCTTGGAATAGATAAAGAATGTTTCTGATAATCTGCCTCCTCATGAATGAGTAATCATTACATTTTCATAAAATACCACAAAAAGTTAGGTGCATAGGAATGGCCATACGATATTTCCAGGTAGAGCAACCCTATGACAGCTTCTGAACGGAGAATACATACAGAGCTCTCTGCCTTCCAGAAGTGCCTCCAAGATGTTTGTTGTTTTTCTCACCTTTTCATAGCTATACATTTAATGTAAACATTTGTTGGGGGGAATTCGAGCCAGCCTGCAGTCTTCTCGACGCTTCATTTGGATTCACAGCTTCCTATGTATGTCACATTTCTGATTAACATTTTCATAGACAAGAGGTGGGAATTTTGCTTAGATGTGTCTCCCAAACTGTATTCCCCATGCACATCATGATCAAGGCGTGAGTTGTGTCCCTGGTAGCCATTGTTCATGTCACAGAGATTGATAGTCTTGGAAAATGGGGAATGTGATTTAAATACCATCTGTGGCCACTTATCCAACAGATTGACTAGATGACAGATCTGCCAAATGAGCAGTGTGTGCTCCTGACAAAGAAGAAACCAAAAGAATTTTACCATGGGGGGTTTTAAATAATATTTATTTCAATACTTCAAATTTTACCAATGTCTATAGTTGACTTTTAATGTAGAGGTTCTTTAGAAGATACATGGTTTTTTTTTCAATGTTTTATTTAATATTTTAGCTATATGGATATATTTTAGAAGGCCACTGGAAAATTGGCATTCCTTTCCACAACCTCACATAATTGTGAGAGGAAGAAATTATTATTATCATAGAGTTTTAGAAAGCTGGCCCGAGCGCCTCTTGCCCTCTTCTCTGGTGGTGCTGCTGTTCTGATCTGTGGAAATGGGCTCGGCTCCCTGCCTGTACCAGGCCTGGCGTCAGGATGCCTGAACTCCCAGGATGCCTGAACTCCCATGTGCTGCTTTTCCCAGCCACAGACCCTTTGCCCCTGACGGCCGCCATCCCACTGGCTCCTCCAAGGCTCTACAGAGGCTCCGGAGATACCCTTTCATAAAGGGTTGTCCAGTTGTCCAGAGTTTCTCAGTGTTGTTCAGTGTCCCAGTCCTTGGGGAAGTAGTAATGTGTGATACAGGACCTATATTTTACTTTAGCTTTTATAGTATGTTTGTGTTTTACTATTTAATTTTCTAAAAAACCTTGAGGCTCTGTGCTGGCATTTTGTTTACAGTACTTAGCAGCTAGAAGATGACAGTTTGCTAAAAAAAAATCAGAGTGTGGCCGGTGTGTGTTGAGTCAGGTAACTGGGTACAGTGGCAGTGTACACAGCTGGACCCCAAGGACTGGGAGAGACTAGAATTCGGGTCACCACGGGCCGAAGATGGAGCACCTATTCATTTGCTACAGAACATCAGGGCCAGAATAACTGTGAACAGGTATAACCCCAGAGAGACCCTGTTTTGCTCCATCTGTGACAATGCACATTTATTTTTAAAGTGTCTCTATACATGCGTACCTCCACCTACACATTAATGACAAGTTTTCCTTCCCAACGTCAATGGCGTTAAAATGAACTCTGTTTTTCTTTCTTTTTTTTTTTTTCAGAACAAGCTTGCCCTCTCCAATGTTTTCCAGAAATGACTTCAGTATCTGGAGCATCCTCAGAAAATGTATTGGAATGGTAAATTAGCTCTCTTTCTGTCATATGGCATGAAGTGGAAATGGGTTTAATTGCATATCCTTTGGAAGGGAATCTTAAACAGTTTGCAGGATGATGATACACAGCAATGTTTATAGAAACCTATGAGTGTCAAGAATCTTGAAAAGTCTTAGATTAGATTTTCCTGACAGAATTTGAACCACTCTTCATGCCAGTTAATATAGCTTTAAATTTTACTTTTTATTACAAGAAAATACCAGGAGCCAGGCATGGTACGCCTGTAATCCCAGTACTTGGGAGGCTGAGACAGGAGGATCGTAGTTTGGAAGCCAGCCTTAGCAACCTGGCAAGACCTTGTTTCCAAATTAAAAAAATAAAATAGGACTGGGGGTATAGCTCAGAGGTAGAATGTTCCTGGGTTCGATTCCCAGCACCACAAAGAAAAAAGATAAGAAGAAAAGGCTCTTTTCCTCCTGTCACATCACATTTATATTTCTGCATAAACTTCTCAAGTTCTTTCAGAGAACAGCTCCCCACAGTGTAGGATATGGTTTCGCTTACACTTCCGTGTACAGAGCAAGTTTTGTGTCTTGGCTTTGTTGGTGTGGTAGGTTGAATAATTGGCATGTGTGTCTGCTTCCTCGTGTGTGCAGGTGGGTCAGGTGTTAGCCAGGCTAGAATTCTGAGTAAAGTTCCCTTCACTCTTCCCTGCATGACTTGTGACTACCAGGAATGCTGAAAATTTAGAAATGTGTGAATCCTGAGATGCCAAGGAATCTGCCTGGACACTGTCTTGTTAAATGTTGTAGTTTACTCCTGGAATTTTCCCTGTACTGCATCAACCTCTGAACATGGCCTGATGTTGAAATTCTTTCAAGTGTGGATATGCCCACTTCAGCACTTTTCTGCTATCTCTGTTTTCTGAGGAAGGTGATGTCATCAGATTCTCCCCAAGAGTCATTTCCAAGAATCCCATCCCAAAAAACATTCATGTTTTCTGAATCCTGCATGGAGAATAATTTAGCTAAATTTTGTAAACTGTTAGTGCAGGATTTAATCCCAGCCTGGCCACTTCCTGGCTACAAGATGCTGGACCAAGTGCTGCTCCATCCTGAGTAGCAATTGCTCCCTATGTAAAATCAGGATAATACTGTGTGCCTCAGAGGTGCATTGAGAGATAAATAGTTTATGTAAAATGTCTAAGATAGTCCCTGGCTTAACATAGTGCTCAGTAAATAGTAGTTCTACTATCAGCAGCTAATCCCAACTGAGAGTCAGAAGAAGTTATATTAAGTCAGTTATATTAAGATTCAATAGAACAATGCAAATGTGTACTTAAATAAGATGGTCACTTTGGAACTGAACATTTTAAGACAAAAATATTTATATTCTGCAGAGTCAAGATTTTTCAAACCCTTTGTGATCCATCATGCAGTTTTGCATATGTATGTGCCTGAGGTTAAAACCAAAAGAATAGTCATCATTACCTCAAGTGGATTTTATATTAAAGTAACAGATTCCAAGCTACTAAACTGATTTTACAATTTGCTGATTAATTATATCTGCTTTGAAAACCACAGTTCTAAGTTACTGTAGAATTGCTCTTGCATCTAAGGCTGGTCAAAGGAATGCATATAAAAATGTCAGATGTGGTTTCATCTTTTTGGCCACTGGAAAATACAGTTTTCTATGTTTCTCTTGTCGGAGTCTTGTCTCCTACCATCTTTGATGTTGGTGTGTGTATGCACGAATGCATGCTGGGAATTGAACCCAGGGAAATTCTACCTCCGAACTATACCCACAGCCCTTTTATATATATGTGTACAAATATATACACACATATATATATTTGGAAACAAGGTCTCCCTAAATTGCTGAGGTTGACTTCAAAACCTACCATCCTCCTGTCTCAGCCTCCCAAGTACTGAGATTACAGACCTGTGCCACCCCCACTCAGCCTTGCTTATGTCTTTAGCAAGCATTCTGTCCAAATTGTCTCAAACTAGTGTCCCAAATTAGGAAGTTTCAGATGGTATCACCTACTCAGAACAGAGATGTTAGAAAAGTGCTGAAGCGGGCACATCAGCACTTGAAAGGATTTCAAGCATCAAAAGTTGACTCTACTTCTCAGTTCTTTTTAAGGTTGTGAAATAGTTTTATCAGATCATACCTGTCAATCTATCAGATTTATTTCTCTAGGACATGGATTTATGTTTATTTTTAGATACAGAACTATTTGTGCAAATAAACACTTATGCTGACTCATAAATAAAGCAAATAAAAACAAAACTGTTGGAGTCGAAAGGGCCCCCATAGAGTATTTTAAAACCTCTACCTATAGAACTTACAGACTAAAGCCTGGAGAGAGAGAGAGAGAGAGAGAGAGAGAGAGAGAGAGAGAGAGAGAGAGAGAGAGAGAGGCGCCCAGGGAAATAGTATCTTTGGAAATGGCTCTCTGATGAGGTTTATAAGAGACTGACAATCTAGAACTATCAGAGTGGGTGGAAAGGAAATCACCCAGCCCTGGAAGTAGTGCTCTTTGACTGTCTATCTTAGGATCCCCTCTCTTGGGCAGGTAGAACCTCAGTTGGGAGGTGTAAGCACTGGGCAGCAGTAGACTTAGAAAAAAAGTACCTGGAGACAGAAATGCAAATATGATCACTAGAGTAAATATTTAAAAGTAATTTCTGGGTATCCTCCTCCTCCTCCTCTCTCCCTCCTCTTCCCTCTCCCACCCCCTAAAGAAAATAGTCAAAACTTAGAAAATAGCCACGCATGGTGGCATGCCTATAATCCTAGTACTTGGGAGGCTGAGAGAGGAGTATGAAAGGTTTGAGAGCAGCCTCAGCAACTTAGCGAGGCTCCCAGCAACTTAGCAAGACCATTTTTCCAAACAAAAAATAAAGAGGGCTGGGGGTGTAGCTTGCAGGTAGAATGGCCCTGGACTTGATCCCCAGTGCTACACATATATTAAAAATACTTAGACAACAGTATTATTCATAGGTTTTAATACACTTAATATGAAAGAAAGCATTTTTTAAGATATTTCCCATTTTCTGTTCATGGTTCTATTATAATTAATAATCCAAATACTTTGCTTCAGCTGTTCCTGAAACAGGTATCTGTTCCAGGTACAGAGAAGCCTGTACATACCATCGCTCTCATATCTCTTCTCTTAGCTCCATCTACCCAGTGTCTTAATTTGATAATAAGAAATCTTAAAAATAATGGTGGTGAGCCGGGCGTGGTGGCGCACGCTTGTAATCCCAGCATTTGGGAGGCTGAAACCGGAGGATCCAGGTTCGAGGCCAGCCTCAGCTACCTAGTGAGGCACTCCGAAACTTACTGAGACCCGGTTTCAAAATAAAGAATAAAAAATAGGGCTGGGGGTATAGCTCAGAGGTAGAATGCCCCTGAGTTCAATCCCCAGTACTGCAAAAAACAAAAAATCAAAAAAACAATGGTGGTGAATGCTTGTAATCCTAATACTTGGGATGCTGAGATAGGATCACAGGTTCAGAGCCATCCTTAGCAAAGTAGTGAGGCTCTCGACAACTTAGTGAGACCCTGTTTCCAAATATAAAATAAAATAGGTCTGAGAGTGTAGTCCAGAGGTAGAAGGCCCCTGAGTTCCATCGCCAGTAACACACACTCTCAAAAGCAGCATAGGAAATGCGTTTTTGAACCCTGTCTGTTCATGCTGTCACCGTCAACCTGGGGCGCACACCAGCCTAGAGTGGAGGGTGTGCACGTTCGCACGTGGCAGCGTTATGTTCTCGGGCTCTCTCCCAGTTCTTTCTAAGACAGTGCCCCTGTTTCTGGTCTGAAGAATTGGTATCATGGTGTAGTCTCATTCAAAATACATGACTTTTAAAGCTCATAGTAGATGCTTCTCTGCCGAGATGGCCTAGGTCTTATTTTGTCTTAATCAGGAAGGGAAGTCATCATTTCTCTTCAGGCATCTGTCCTTGGACCCCCGTGCCTGTGGCCCTCCTTCAACACGCCTGCCCATCTCCACTTCCATGCACAGGCATGTGTGTGTGTGTGCGTGGGTGCGTGTGTGAGTGTGTGTGTGTGTGTGTGTGTGTGTGTATGTGTGTGTGTGGCACTGAGGATTGAACCCAGGGGCATTTTGCCTCTGAGCTACACCTCCAGTCCTATTTTATTTTTATCTTGAAACAGGGTCTTGCTAGGCTCATGAGAATCTTACTACTTGCTGAGGCTATCCTTGAACCTGCAATCCTCCCGTCGGGATCACAGGCTTGCACCACCTTGCCCGGCTTGCCACATTTTTCTTTGTTTCCAAAAAGCACACAGAGACTTGAATTTCCTGAGCTGATCATGTCGACTTTTCTTCTGTGAGTCTGTTTTGGACAGCGTTATATTACCAAAATGTTAGATTATACTCCATGAAATAAGTACTTTACGTAACTGCAATTCAATCCTAAATCTCTTTGTGATTAAAACTTCTACTAAACAAATCCCCAGCTCCTCAGAATGAATTCCGATCTTGGCCAATTGTGTGAAGCCTTCGCTCTTCATTTTCTTACTTCCAGTATCCTTTTGCTGAAGGTCTACTTACTCCCAGTGCCCCATGCTAGTCTTCCCCCTGTTTTCTTCCTCCTCATCCTTGGCTGTAAGGCTTTCTCAGCACTACTCATCGGAGGTGGGTGTTCATGACAACTGAATGGAAACCAACTCCAGGACCTAGATGCCAAACTGGAGTGGGTGGGCATGCTCAGGGACATGCCAGCACCAACCCTGTATTTTTTCAGTATCTTGGAGTAAGAGAAGCTTAGTGCTGGACTATAAGAGATGACAAAGGTCTATTGTACAGCGAATACTGATTTTTAAACAAAGTGTTGTAACACCCTTTTGAGGGATCCAGTGGAATTAGATACCACAGAGATTTGATGGCCACCTTCATTCTGTGGAGGGAATACATGAGCGAGCTGCTTAATAATCAAAGAGCTTCTGTTTCAGTTCCCCCTATGACTCACATTGCATTTCCTATTTCTCATAGAATACGGGAATATTAATGTTTTTATTTCTAAAGGTATTTTACCTCATTATATTACCTCATTATATTTAATTACCGCCAAAATATATTTAAAATTAAGATTCATAAATTTATGTTATGGTGATAGGACCATAAGGAACTAAAAGTTTCTTTGTCTCATTCTCATAAATATTAATATGTGAGTAATCAAGATTATAAGCACAAATTCATGAAAATATTAACCTAAAAGTTAAAATGTTATTTGTATAGAAAGAATTGTTGTTAGTTAGATTTAAATATCTGAGATGTCTATCATCCGCTGCTAGAATGAGACAGGGTTTGCGGCAAAAATTATGTTTTTAATTTTTTAATAGATGCAGGATTCAGAAACATTGCTCACATTAATAGACAGATGGGAGTAGGAGTTTTGTGGATTTTTTTTAATATTTAGAAGTGTCATTCAGTTCTTTGACCACTTCCCAACTTTATACCCCAAATCAGATTATGTTATCAAAAATAATTTTTATAATCTGTAAGCTGGCAACTCAATTAGAACTTTCTTCATTGATATTAAAAACAAAAATTTGGAAGACCCTACCTAATTTGCAGAAGATCTTGTTTCCTTTCATTATAGTCATGAGCTTTGTGGTCTTGGGTACATGTAGTCATCTAAAATCAGAATATCCCAATACAGAGCAAACTGATCAAAAGATCCTATTTCTAATGTTGTCTTTCCCTTAATTGAAATGGGGAGAGTTGTGGATCCCTGGTATAGCTCAAAGGGCATCGAGTAAAAGATGCTTCATGTTTCTAAACTTCCCTTCATCTAGTGCTCTGAAGGATTCTGCACTTCCAGGCAAGAATACTTTGCTATATTTCAGTGTTATGGTTTGGATATGGAATGTCCCCCAAAAGCTCATGTGTTGAAAGCATGGTCCCCAAGGCAGCACTGCTCAAGGTGGGGCATGGCTGGAGGAAAAGTAGCTCACTGGTGGCAGGACCTTGAAGACTGTGTCTTCCCCTGGCCCCCCTTCTCAGTTTGTCAGCTGATGAGCATTTGCAATTAGGAGTTTCTTCAGTTTCGTCATTGGTCGCTATTAATTTGCATGGTTAAATTTAAACTTTGCTTTTAGCTGGGTCACAAGGTAGAAGAGCCAGGCATAAATATTTAATTTTTCCAGCTGACTGAAGCTCTTGTTGATAAAAGTGTTCTAGCTAATGTTTCTTCCTGAAGCTTGACCTTCATAATGTGCATTGTTTCTTTTCCTATTACTGGAATATACATGCATGCTGATTCGTTGTTTGTGGTATCCAGGGAATGCAACGCTAAGCCTCATTGGATTAGGCATAGCAATGGGGTTTCTGAATTTCTAAAAGGTCTAAAAGGAAGGGAAATAAAATATACTTTGTGTCACTAGGTTTTTCATGATCTATTTGGGTATCTATAAATGCTAAGAATAATTGTAAGATTGTTTAAAAATAACTACAGATGACAGAGGCGATAAAGTTGCAAGTTAGTAGCTCTGTTTTAAAACAGCACATTGTGCTCTTTCAGAGGCAGGGGTGTTCTGTGGCCAGCTGGATTCACGGGGATACATTCCCTTAGTCCTCTCATTCCTCTGTTATCTGGTCCACATGTGTGCCTTTCTATTTCCTTGAATGACTATATTTGAGTTACTAAAATAAAAAGGTGTTTATCTTCTGTACTACAAAATTTATTCATAGAACTCTTTACCATTTTAGAATCTTTTAGATGATTAAAAGGTAAGTCTAGCCGGGTGTGGTGATGCACGCCTGTAATCCCAGTACTTGGAAGGCTGAGACAAGAGGATCACAGGGTCTCAGCAACCTAGCGATACCCCATCTCAAAACTGTGGTTTTTTTTGTTTTGTTTTGTTTTCCCATGGAGATATAGATAAAGGACACACAGAACATTGCTTTTGAGTTAAAGGTACATAGGCTAGGATCCCTGAGCACGGAGCAAAGCCCTCAGCTGAAAGCTCCATCCCATCAGATCCGCCATAACCAGGAAAGGGCTGGAATACTCAGATCACTGCAGTATCTTTAATTTCCTCAGTGTCATTCAGTTCTTTGACCACTTCCCAACTTTATACCCCAAATCAGATTATGTTATCAAAAATAATTTTTATGATCTGTAAGGATTTGCAGGTTTGCAGCCAGCCTCAGCAACCTCGTGAGGCCCTCTGCAATTTAGTGAGATCCTGCTTCAAAATAGAAAAATAAAATGTCTCTGGGTTCTATCCCCAGTACCACATACACCAAAACAAAACAAACAAACAAACAAAAAACCCCAACAACACAACAACAAAAAGCCCTCTTGTTTTACCCCTGATTAGAAGAGCAATATATGTTCATTTTAGGAAATTTAGAAAACACAGAACAAGATAGAGGAGATAATTAAGATTCTCTATTCTCTACCAAATCCTAGAGATAATCACTGTTAGGTTTTTGATGCTACAGTCTTCAGGGATGTGTTTCTGGGTCTATAAAAACATGTACTTAGCAAAATTAGAATATGTTGCTTTTTGAACATGTTGTTTTGTAACTTGTGTTTTTCAGGCTTGGAAGTTTGTTTAGAATGAGAATAAAAATATATATTGAAATATAAATAATTAGCCAGGCATGGTGGTGTACGCTTTTAATCCCAGCATTTGGGAGGCTGAGACTGGAGGACCCGGGTTCAAGGCCAGCTTCAGCTACCTAGTGAGGCACTCCGCAACTTAGTGAGACCCTGTTTCATTCTTTTATATATATATATATATATATACATATACACACACACATGTATATATATGTAAAATAATGCTTTAATTAAGCAACTGTCTAACATATTTCCTAGTGCTTTTTTTGTTATGATTCTGGGGGCTGTACACTCTTACTGTGTGATAGGGACTATATGGTATTTTCTGTGTCACAATTAGATAACTTCTCAAGTGTGATTGACCAGAAATAGTTTTTTTGAACTTCATCTTTTAACTGACTTAATTTCTTAGGCAGTTTTAGGTTCGTAGCAAAATGGAAAGTACCAAGTCCTCCCTGTCCCTGTGCACACACAGCCGCCCCCATCTCCAGCATCCCTCGGCAGCATGGTACACTTGTTAGAACTGACGAACCTGCACTGATGTGTGATTATCACCTGAAGTCCATAGTTGACACCAGGTTCACGCTTGGTGGTGTATGCTCATGTAATGCTGTGGGCCCTCCATTATAATCCCATACAGTAGTTTCACTGCCTTACCAGTGCTTTGTGTACCACCTGTGTATCCCTTCCTTCCTGTACTGAGAACCACTGATCTTTTTCCTACCTTCATACTTTAACCTTTTCCAGAATGTCATAAAACCGGAATCATGAGTGTGTAGGTTTTATAACACTCATTTAGATTTCCTCCATGTCTCTTCTTTTCTTGGCAGGAAAGTAGATTTTATTCCAAGCCAGCTTTGAAGGCAGATAGAGGAAGCTTTCTTATTTCAAATCTCCATCTTCGTTCCATGTTTTTTTGTGGCCTGATGGCTTCCAGAACTAATTTCCTTATTTACTTAGAGTTTTACCATGTTAACTAGTGTGTGTCAGTAAACAGACTGGGTTGTCTTCAAGGAGCTTATAATCCAGAGAAGGCAACAGGGTCCTGCAGGGCCCTATGAAGACTGCCTGGAAAGGAATAAACTGGGGGTGTGAGGGGCAGTGGGAATACATAGACACAGCTGAGAGGGCACCAGCAGATACCCTCTCCCCTTAAGGTGATGAAGATGCAGGCAGGGTTTAAGATATTGTCCCTTTTACCGAGCATGGTGACACACACCTGTAATTCCAGTTCTTGGGGACTGAGACAGGAGGATTGCACATTCAAGGCCAGCCTCAGAAACTTAGATCCTGTTTTAAGATAAAACATGGGTATGGAGGTATAGCTCAGATGTAGAAGGCCCCTGAATTCAATCTCCAATACTACACACACAGAGACAGATATTGTCTCTTTCTGCAGGAATTATTTTACTCGACAGCGAGATAAATTGGTTAGTACCCGTAATATAATCTAATATATGATTAAATGCTAAATTGTGAGCAATAGATTCCACGACTCCAGGAGTTGGAAGGCGTGGGAATCAGAGTGCTAGAATAGTTGAGGAGGAGAGGCTTGAACTGGACCTGGAAATCTGGATGGGCTGTAGAGGGATTAAGGGAAGAGAGCAGGGCATTCTAGGCAGGAGTGGCTATATAGGCACTTTTTTTTTTTTTATGGTACTGGGGATAGAACCTAGGGGTATTCTGTCTCTGAGCTACACCCCCAACCAGCCCTATTTTTTAAATTATTTTTATATGAAACCAGGTCTTGCTAGGTTGATGAAAATCACTACTTCTAAGGCTGTCCTTGAACCTGTGATCCTCCTGTCTCGGCTTCCAAGTATTGGGATTACAAGTGTATGCCATCATACCCAATTTATATAAGGCTTTTAATTCAGTGCCTGAAATAGTACCTGGCACATACTAGGTACTCAAATAATTGTTTAATGAGATTGGACCTGACTAAACAGAATGGAAGTAGTAGTATACTTGTCTTAATATCTTGTTAAAAAGAAGTTGTGAGTTGGGCTAAAGATGTAACTCAGTAGTAAAGTGTTTACCTAGCAGGAGTGAAGCCCTGAGTTCACTCCCCAGCTCCCCCCCCAACACACACACACACACACACACACACACACACACTCACACACACACACACAGTAGTAGTTCTGACTCCCATGTGGCACTGGTGGGAGTAGAAATTGGTAAAGCCTCTATAGAACACATTGAGCTTGGTAGTATCTAACATTTTAAGTAAGCATGCCTTTGACACAGAAACTCCACTTAGAAAAATCTGCTTTAAAGTCATATTTACCTATGTTTTGAAAACTGTGTGATTAAAAAGTTCATGGTATATCCATATGTTGACTTTATTTTAAAATTAACAAACACATGAAGCATTTACTAATGTGCCCAGAACTGGCCTAAGCCTTTTGCAAACACTAATCTTGCAGTGATGCTTTGTGGAAGATACTGTTATATCAGTATCATGTTATTGATGAAGAAATGGGCATAGGGTTGAACTTGACCAAAGTTACACAGCTAATAAATGGTGAAACCAGCAGCAGAACTAGCCTGGTATAGTAGTCTTAAGATTACACTCTCCAGCAATTAACAAGAGCTTGATAGACTTACTTCTCAGGCTACATATGCATAAGACACCCCTCAAATACAATGAAGTGTAATAGGTCATTATGTAGAGCTGACGCCATGCTCTAAAAAGCAGAGCAACCCCCCGCCAACCACAGACACATGAATGTATATGTGTAAATATGCAGGCATGTATCCTAAACTGTTGCTGGAGAGAGGACTGGGAAAGGGAAATGAAGAGGCATTTCTCATGTTCCTACTTTTATATTATTAAATTCTATTTATATATTAAGGGAGTTATGTATTTCTCTATTTTTGTTTCGTTTGGTTTGGTACTGGGTATTGAACCCAGGAGCATTCTACTTCTGTTCCACCTCTAGCCCAATTTTATGTTATTTATTTATTTTTAATTTTTGAAACAAGGCCTTGCTAAGTTACTGAGGCTAGTCCCAAACTTGCGATCCCCCTGTCTCAGCATCCAAAGTACTGAGATTACAAGTATGCACAACCATACCAGCTTCCTCTATTTTTTTTCGGTACTGGGGATTGAACTCAGGGGCATTCTACCTCTGAGTTATACCCCCAGCCCTATTTTTTTTTTAAATTCTTTAGTTTGAAACCGAGTCTCACTAAGTTGCGGAGTGCCTCACTAGGTAGCTGAGGCTGGCCTCGAACCCGGATCTTCCTGTCTCAGCCTCCCGAATGCTGGGATTACAAGCGTGAGCCACCACACCCGGCTTATTTTTTAAAAGGAAAAAAAAAACTATATATATGTTGTGTGTGTGTGTGTGTGTGTGTGTGTGTGTGTGTGTGTGTGTGTATTTTTTGAGTAGAAGTGAAAGCGCCTGGGGCATGTCAATTAAGACAAGCCTTGGTGGTCCCAACTTTCCTAACTTATCCCCAGTAGAGAATCTCAGGTCAGTGAGAACTTGGAGTGTACATAGTTGAACCTTCTCTCTTCCTCTTTAAAGATTCCTGTCCTCCCTCATCTCCCTAGTGAGTCAGCATTGAATCTACCATTTTTTAAAATTAGGTTGAGCTGTTACCAGGCTGCCTGTATTCTGCAATGTTTTATGGTAATGGATGGGCTTATTTTCTTTGGATGCACTCCATTACAGTTTTGTGAAGGTCACATTATTTTTAATTGTGCAGATCGTTAAGAGTGTGGACCTTTAGGGGGAATCAAAGCTGAGTCAGTAACATTCCACCTTGACTGCACCTTGGGACTGTTCGCTTGACCAAGTGGTTTTAGCCAGCAGGCATCCTGAGAGACCTAATGGCCAAGGAAGGGCAAATGATAGTAGATGGAAGTTTGGAAAGATCATTAGAATATTCTGGAAAATACCAAAATAAGTTTGTCACTTCATGATTTTTTTCAAGGACCACATGGTAGTGCTGCTTGCTGGTGGCAGGTAGTGAATAGACTTGAAAGATTATAATTCAGAACAGAGATCCCCACCTGATCATTGACCTGGCAGATAGTATTTAAACTACTCTGTAAAATACAAATATCCTTCTAGTATCCTACTCCCCAGTTTATACTAGGGTGATATGCTAAGAAAAGCTCAGTGTTGTCAGCCAAAGCAGTCTCAAATTTTGTTTGGAAAATAACCCACCAAATGGCATATGTGGTTGATCCTTCGCCCACTGTTAAAAGATGAACATAGGCATGTTGAAATTTTAATGAGTTTTTTGAGCAGACAGTGATTTGTGACTTGGGCAAACTTAGACCTCAAGTATTTCTGCACTCCACTGAGGAAGAGAGAGGGAGAAATTATATAAGTTGTTGTTTGAGGAAGCAAGACAAAGAAAGTAGATGTGATCAGCTAAAGTGCAAAGTTGCTAACTGGAAGTTAGTTTAGCAATTTCATGTGTTTTTGTGTGTTTTACTGGGAATTGAACCCAGGGGAGTTCTAACTCTGAGCTAAACCCCCAGCCTTATTTTTGTTATTTTGAAACAGGGTCTTGCTAAGTTGCTGAGGCTGGTCTTGAACTTGTGATCCTTCTGTTTCAGCCTCCCAAGTACTTGGGATCACAGGCATGCGCCATTGCATCCAGCTTAGCTTGGCAGTTTCTGATTGGTAAAACCCAAGTTTACATTGAGTTGGGTTTCATTTTGCTTAAGTGAAAACCCAAAGTGCTAGAACCATCTCAGCCTCAGGACATTGCAATTAATTGTTTCTAACACAGATATGAAGATTTTGCTCTTTGTGCCCCCATCACCTTTATATACAATTTCCCAATTCTGATCTCAGGCCAGCTTCTCAATATTTACCAATCCTCACTCTAGCGTGGGTGCCCTGTGAGGCCAAGGAGAATGCTGGGCAGTCTTTGTATTTCCTTATGTTGTTCAGCATACTCCATTTTGTAAAGTGCTGTGGAAAGATTTGTGAAATTAAACTGATACTAACTTTCATGGGTTGCACTTTTCGTTACTTCCTTTCTAGGAACATATTATATAAAGATAGCAACAGATAAATTCTCTTTGAATATATGATGTAACGGTTTCACTTTTCTCATTAAATAGGAGCTATCCAAGATCACCATGCCGGTTATATTTAACGAGCCCTTGAGCTTCCTACAGCGACTGACAGAATATATGGAGCATACATACCTCATCCACAAGGCCAGCTCCTTCTCAGATCCTGTGGAAAGGATGCAGGTGTGTAAAGCACTAGAAAAGGCTTAAGTCTTGGAGATTTGTCTTCTACCCCTTCTCCCCAAGCACCCACCGCCAAACACTCTCTCTCTCTCTCTCTCTCTCTCTCTCTCTCTCTCTCTCTCACACACACACACACACACACACACACACACACACACACACACACACACACACGGGATGTTTGGAGAGTCCTCATCGTCCATTCCCCTCCCTGTGCCCTGGTGTGTTCCACCATAGGGAAGACTACATACACACAAATGGGTGTTGCTTATGCTTATGTGTGTTTGTACAAAAGACTATAAGGGTTGGGCATGGTGGCGCACGCTTGTAATCCCAGTACTTGGGAGGCTGAGATAGAAGGATCACAGGTTTGAGGACAGCCTCAGCAAGTAGTGAGACTGTTATTCACCTAGTGAGACTCTGTTTCCAAATAAGAAATAAAATTGGGCTGGGAGTATAGCTCAAAGGTAGAATGCCCCTGGGTTCAATCCCCAGTAGCGCGCGTGCACACACACACACACACACACACACACACACAAAGACTATAAGGAATTTGCTTTTCTTTTTTATTTACTTTTTCATTGTTTTATACTGGAGGCCAAAACCAGGGGCATTATATCTTCAAGCTGTATTTTATTTTATTTTGGTACTGGGGGTTGAACCCAGCAGCATTCTATCTCCAGGCTACATCCTATTGCAATTTTATTTTTCATTTGGAAATGATTTCACTAAGTTTCTGAGAGCCTTGCTAAGTTGTTGACACTGGTTTAGAACCCTGCAATCCTCATGTCTCAGCCTCCCAAGTACTGGGATTACAGGCATGAACCACTGTGCACTGTTCCTATTTTTTTTTTTTTTAATGTTAATATAGCATCTCTCTAAGTTGCTGAGGGCCTTACTAAGTTGCTGAGGCTGTCCTCAAAACTCTGATTCTCCTGTCTCAGTCTCTCAAGTGCTAGAATTACAGGAATGTGACACCATGACTGGTTTACTTTTCTCTTAAATAGAAGATGTTTACATGTTGCACGTAGATACAGCCCATAGATAAAAGCAATAGCATTTTAACCTGAATCTTTCTGTTCTTTTACTTATATAAATGAGCTTTTCCTAACCTCATTGACTTTGACACCAATTAAGTTGTTTAGTTTTACATCTCTTTTCCCCAGTTCTAAAAGGATTGTACAGTTGGCCCTTTTTATTCATGGGTTCTGCATCTACAGATTCAACTAACCTCAGAAGATCCAAAATATTTGAAGAAAAAAGCTGAATATGTGCAGGATTTTCTTTGTCATTATTCCATAAACAATACAGTACACCAGCTACTTACATTGTGTTCGATATTACAAGTAACCTAGAGACGATTTAACGAACTTGGGAGGGTGTGCGTAGAATGTCTGTAAATGCTCCACCCCTTGACAGGACAGTCTCGAGCATCCAAGTGGTGTCCTGGAAGCATTCCCTCTCAGGGATTGGGGGACAATTGTACTTCAAAAAATATTTAACTGTATTAAAAGTAACTGCTTTTGAAAGGTTTTAAATGTCCTTGAGAGAATGTGTAACGCTCTCAGAATGTTATAAAAACCACATTTGAGAATAAGGCTCCAAGAAAAGACTTAGTAATTTTCATTCTGAATATCCAAGTTTCCATCTTAAATTTCTAGAGCCATATTAAAAGTTCAATGTAATTAAACTCCTCAAAATAATTTTGCAGTTACTGCCTTCAGCACAATTTTGGCCCCGCGAGGATGAGTGAGCTGGGCTATCTTTAACTCATGTGACGTTCTGTCTCACAGTGTGTCGCTGCATTTGCTGTGTCTGCCGTCGCTTCTCAGTGGGAACGAACTGGAAAGCCTTTCAACCCGCTGCTGGGAGAGACCTATGAATTAGTGCGGTGAGGTCTTTCACCCCATTTCAGGCCGATTTGCGCGATTTACAAAGCTTTTCAGTGAAGAGGAAAGATACCCACTTTAAGCACCACTGGCCAGTTCTCTATGACTGGAGCAAGTTAACAATTTTGATATTTATTTCTTTAAAATTTGTTTTAGACACGGTCTCAAAAATACTGAAACAGACATAAAATACATTCTTATAAGAAGTAATTCTGAGAATTTCCATCTTTTTCATCATGTGGGATTAATTATCCTCCTTTTCTTTTTATGTAGGTTATAAAACATCAGAATTTTCTATTGTGGTGTTTTGTGGTGCTGGGGATTAAACCCCAGGGGAATTCTACCTCAGAGCTACAACCCCAGCTCTGTTTTATTTTTTTTATTTTGAGACGAGGTCTCACTAAATTGCTAAGGGCCTCACTAAGTTGCTGAGGCTGGCCTCAAACCTGCAATCTTCTGTCTCAGCCTCCCAAGTACTGGGATTACAGGCATGTACCACCATGCCCAGCAGGTTTTTAAATAAATATATATGGGTCTGCTGCCTTAAAGGCAATGAATGTATCTTCAAGTGTAGTTCTCTTTGCCTATACTAGCCTTTCTTATTTATATATCATCAGGAGAGTTATCTTCCTCTTCTTTGAGTATTTTTTTTTTGTACTGGATATTGAAGCCAGAGGCATTCTATCACTGAGCTACACCCTAACCTCCAGTACTCACCCCTTTTTAACAGTCTCTTGCTAAGTTGCTGAAACCAGCCTCTAACCTGCAATCCTCCTGTCTCAGCCTCCCAAGTAGTAGGATTATAGGCATGTGCCACTGTGCCCAGTTTAGTGCAAATTTTGATCACATTTATTCCATAGATGTTGTAATGTGGACATACTGTATTTCTCTTAGTATAAAAAGAGTGATAAATTTTAAGTTTACATAGTTACTACTACCATTTCATGTAAATTACTCAAATTTATTTGAGTGTGCTTTATTTTACTATGTTCAAGAAGCTAGCATTACAATAACATGGAACTTATTAGTTTGGTTGTATTTATATAGTTTCTCATATGTTTGGTTCTTTCATCAGGCCTATGATAAAGGTTTTTTTTTAGTTTGTCAAGCCTTTTTAAAAAATATTTTGCTTTTTTACTGAAATAATAACGTG
>PVLC010005729.1:57764-74384 GCA_004027655.1 Graphiurus murinus
CGCTTGTAATCCCAGCATTCGGGAGGCTGAGACCGGAGGATCCGGGTTCGCGGCCAGCCTCAGCTACCTAGTGAGGCACTCGCAACTTAGTGAGACCCTGTTTCAAAATAAAGAATAAAAATAGGGCTGGGGGTGTAGCTCGGAGGTAGAATGCCCCTGAGTTCAATTCCCAGTACCGCAAAAAAAAAAAAAAAAAATAACGTGCACTTTTAGTGACAGAGTTAATTACAATGCTGCTTTTTATTTTTATCTTAAGGGATGACCTTGGATTTAGACTCATTTCTGAACAGGTCAGCCATCACCCACCAATCAGCGCATTTCATGCAGAAGGATTAAACAACGACTTCATCTTTCATGGCTCAATCTATCCCAAGCTGAAGTTCTGGGGAAAGAGTGTAGAAGCAGAACCCAAAGGGACCATCACCCTGGAGCTCCTTGAGTAAGTTATGACCAAGCCATTTAGCTTCCCATGCATGCCTGCTTGTAAGTGTTTATACACACACACAGACGCGACCCTGTCATTCGAAAGCTGGAGAAGATGAAACAGAAAGCATTTATCAGGTGTCAACTGTCTACCTCTGTGTACAAGAATTTATGAAGCATGGTTGTCGTCATTGTTGATTAATCTAGGGATGTGTAAGAAATTGATGTTTGATGGTGGTATTTGGATGTTTTAAGATAAGAATTATTTGCTCCATGGCAATTTTTATGAAACTAGAAGTCTATGTACCACAGTGCCAATGTTTTGTTTAATTGTTTCAAAACTAATTCATCATGACAAATATGGAAATAAAAATTGTGTGGCATATATCAGACATTAAGTAAGTTAGTACTTCTTTTGCAAGATTAGTTTTAGATTCAAAGGAAATTCCAGTTAAGGGTAGAGTAGGTTATAAGATATCAGGGAGCTGGGCCTGGTAGTGCATACCTATAATCCTAGTACTACTGAGGCTAAGAGGGGAGGATCGCAGGTTCGAGGTCAGCCTCAGAAATTTAGCAAGAATCTGTTTTGAAATAAAAAAACAAAAAGAGTTGAGGGTGTAGCTTGGAGGTAGAATGACCCTGGGTTGAATCCCTAGTACTACACACACACACACAAAAGATATGATCAGGGTGTGTGTGTTCGTGTGTACATATACATATATGTACACATCTCCCCATATATAAGCAGTTTGAAGGTAGCATAAGCACACTCTACCCTCTCCTGTGCTGATTATAACTGGAAACCCTGGGCTGAAGACATAAAGCAACAGTTGAAGCCTGTGAACCGTAAATACAGGTGCCTGGGGAGAGAAATCAAATCCAGAGGACTGACTCCTTGGTGAGATTCCTGGTTTTATATTTGTCTCCCATTTCTCCTGGCGCGCAGAGCAGTAAGTCAGAGAACTGGGCAGCGGAGGCAGATAGAGAGGGAGAGCTGGGGAATCCTGCTGTGTTCCACCCCAGCCTTGCCCCACAGCACACTCCGGGCCGCAGCTGATTTCCTGCAGTGGTGGTGGCCGCAGCAGCCACACTGGCACCTGAGACACAGCAGTTCTTGTCCTTGGCCACAGGAACTGGGACCCCTTGGTCCAAAGGCCTGAAGAGAATCCTGTTGTGGGAAGTAGAGACAGAACAGAAGCTCCCACCCAGCATTCCATCCATAGGGCAGAGGATGTCTAAGAGTGGAGGCGAAGCCGGGCGTGGTGGCGCACGCTTGTAATCCCAGCATTCAGGAGGCTGAGACCGGAGGATCCGGGTTCGCGGCCAGCCTCAGCTACCTAGTGAGGCACTCCACAACTTAGTGAGACCCGGTTTCAAAATAAAGAATAAAAAATAGGGCTGGGGGTATAGCTCGGAGGTAGAATGCCTCGGAGTTCAATCCCCAGTACCGCAAAAAAAAAAAAAAAAAAAGAGTGGAGGCGAAACCACAGACAGGAGGGAGCTCAGGACAGGACTCCAGCAAGCCTGTGTGAATAGCGAAGCTCATCTATGACTGGGAGGGTATTACGGAGGTAGAATGCCCCTGGATTCAATCCCACTACTACAGAAATAAATACATGAATAAATACATTAAATAAATAAATAAATGCCACAGAAAGAGGGCTAGGACTTGTGGCCTGAAGCTGTGGTAATTGCCTCCCAAAACAAATAGAAAGAATCAATATTCTCTAGAAGATTTTAAGAGGACATTGAGTTTCATAAAATTCAAGCATCCAGAATACAATCCAAAATTACTCAACATACCAACAAACAGAAAAAATCTCAACAACTCACAGTAGAAAGAGCAGCCAACAGACAGACTTTAACCCCAAGATGGCCTGGGTCTTGAAATTCATATCAAGGATTTTAAAACAGCTGTTATCACTGCTCTCCTGAGGTAAAGGAGAGCACTCTTAAATGAATCAACACAAAGACGTTCTGGCAAAGAAATATAAGTACTTCTGGAAATTTTAATACTGGAAAACATAGTAATGGAAATATAATAACCAGAATAAGCTCAGTGACAGAAGGTAAATGGTAAATTACATAAGAATCTGTATGCTAAAAACTATAAAATACTGATGAACCAGGCATGGTGGCACACATCTGTAATCCCAGTACTTGAGAGCCTGAGGCAGGAAGATCACAGGTTCAAGGCCAGCCACAGCAACTTAGTGAAACTCTCAGCAACTTAGTGAGACCCTGTTTCCAAAAAAAATCCAAAAAACAAAATAGGACTGGGGGGTATGGCCCAGAGGTATAACCCCCCTGGGTTCAATCCACAGTGCCACACACACAAATACTGATGAAAGTGATCACAGAAAACCTGAGCAGTGGAGGCAGAAGCCTCCATGGAGGTATGTGTGAGCTCTCCCCAGTAAGTCGTAAGCAAATCAATATCACTGGGAGGTTTTTGATAGATACAAGGAAGTTGGTTCTAAATTATTGGAAAGGCAAATAAAATACAACAACCAAAAAATTTTCAAAAGGAAATACTGAATTGACAGACTCCCAGTACCCATTTTGAAGACTTTAATACTACTGTAATCCAGGCAGTGTGGGGTTGGCAAAATGGCAGACCACAGACATTAGTGGAGCAGAGAATAGTCTAGAATTTTTTTTTTTTTTTTTTTTTTTTTTGCGGTACTGGGAATTGAACTCAGGGGCATTCTACCTTCAAGCTATACCCCCAGCCCTATTTTTTATTCTTTATTTTGAAACCGGGTCTAAGTTGCGGAGTGGCCGCGAACCTGGATCCTCTGGCCTCAGCCTCCCAAATGCTGGGATTACAAGCATTCGCCACCATGCCCAGCTTAGTCCATTGATTTTTGATAAAAGTATAAGGGCTGTATTAAGAGGGACAGTCCTTTCCATAATGGTTCAGGGACAAGTGGACATCCATGTGTTAAAAGTAAACCTCAAGTCAGTGGCACATGCTTATAATCCCAGTACTTGGGAGGCTAAGACAGGAGGATCTTAGGTTCATGGCCAGCCTCAGCTACTTAGTGAGGCCCTCTGCAGCTTAATGAGACTCTTTTTCAAAATAAAATAAGAATAAAAAAATAGGGCTGAGGATGTAGAATGCACCTGGGTTCAATTCCCAGTACCGTCCCCAAAAAAGTGAACCTCAATTGTACCTCACACTTTATATAAATATAATCTCAAAAAAGATTGTGTACTAAAATAAAATGCAAAACTATAAAGTCTTTGGAAGAAAACAGGAAATTTTATGACTTAGGTAAAGACCTTTGTAGATGCAATACCCAAAGTATAATCCATAAAGGACTAAATATATAAAGTAGATTTTGTCAAAATTAAAAACTTTTGCTCCATAAAAGACACTATTCAGAGTATGAAAAGACAAGCTATAGACTAGTGAAAATTATTTACAAATCATATAGCCAACAAAGGACTTGTGTCCAGAATATATGAAGAACTCTCACAATTCAACAATCAGGAAAAACCCAAAATGAAATTGGGCAAAAGAGGTGAACATATACTCCACCAAGAGATATGGATGGCAAATAAACACACGAAGAGAGGCTCAACAGCATTAGCTATTAGAGGAATGCAGAATTAAAACCACAATGAGATACTAACAGGTACTAATACTATTAGAACGGCAAAAGGCAAAGTAATTTTAAAAACTGACAGTATAAAATGCTGAAAAGGATGCAGAGCAACTAGAAATCTCAGATGTTGGTGGTGGGAATGTTAGAATAGTTTGTCAGTTTCTTATAAAGTTAGCCACATGTTTACCATATGACTCAGCAATCTCTACTCCTAGGTATTTGCCCTAAAGAAATGAAAACATAGGTTCATACAAAACTATTCAAATGTGTGTAGTAGCATTATTCATATTCATTATTCATAATCACTAAAGAAAACCTAAATGCCCTTCAATTAGCAAATGGCTAAACAAATATGGTCTAGCTATACAGCAGAGTACTACCTAGCACTAAAAAAGAACAAATAGAAGAACACAAATGCATACAAATTGAAGAAGCTATCTCAAAAGGTTACATAGTATATCATTCCATTTATGAGACATTCTGGAAAAGGTAAAATGGTTGCTTTGCAGAATAGGTCAGCTGTTTAGAGATTAGGAGTAGAGGAGAGTGGCTGCTTTGGGGAAGCGTGAACAGTTTGGGAGGTGATTCCAACAGTTTGGTGTTCCATGTTCTGACTGTGTTGATTATTATTATGCAGATCTGTACACACATTAAACTCATAGAACAAAGTGAAAATACCAACAAAAATGAATTTTCCTGTGTATATAAATTGAAATAAAATATAAAAGTATGTACCAGTGGACAGGCAAAGATGCAAAACAATTTTTTCAAAAGCAAGATATATAAAGTTGGAGTTTATTCACATTCCTGGAGGACATTCTATCTGGGATGTGTTAAATAGACTTTCATTTTTATTTTCTACTTTTAATTTTACTTTTCATATGTTTCACCAAACTTCTGAAAGCTTAAAATGATTATATATAGATTAAAATACCTAGCCAGGTGTGGTGGCGCACACTTGTAATTCCAGTACTTGGGAGGCTGAGACTGGAGGATCTGGGTTTGCGGCCAGCCTCAGCTACTGAGTGAGGCTCTCTGCAACTTAGTGAGACCCTGTTTCAAAATAAAGAATAAAAAATACAGCTGGGGGTATAGCTCAGAGGTAGAATGCCCCTGAGTTCAATCCCAGTACCGCAAAAACAAACAAACAAACAAACAAACCTACAATGCTTGGTACCAGAGGTTGTTCAGATTTGGGAGTTTTTTGGATTTAGGAATGCTTGAATAGTATCCCTAATCTGAAAGTCCAAAACCCAAAGTTCTCTAAAATTCAAATCATTTTAAGTGTTATGTTGGCATTCAAACATTTTAGATCTTTTTAATTAGGGGTACTCAGCCTGTATGTAGTTTATCTGGAATCTAGTGAAAGTATAGGATTTTTTTATGCTTTTATTTCTTTTTAAAATAATAAGAAAACATAGTTGATGCCAATTTTACTGTGAGTTGCCATCACTACAGTTTTTAGATTCTTAAGAGCTTAGTTCTCTCATTGAGCCTGATTTGTTGTCCTGAGTTAAGGCGTTTGAAACCAATACACTTTCAAACCAAATCATACTTCTTGCTTATGTCTCTGGGTTTGGGTTTGTTTTGTAGACACAACGAAGCGTATACATGGACAAATCCCACCTGCTGCGTGCATAATATCATTGTGGGTAAACTCTGGATTGAGCAGTATGGCAATGTGGAAATTACAAACCACAAGTAAGGCACTTTAGGGTACTTACAATGGGCTTCATTTAGTAATAATAAGAATAAGAATTTAAAAACTCCAGCCCAGTGTGGGGGCACATGCTTGTAATCCTGATACTTGGGAGGCTGAAACAGGAGGATTGCAGGTTTGAGGCCAGTCTCAGCAACTTAGTAAGACTCTGTTCCAAAATAGAAAAAGCCTGGGGGTGTAGCTTGGAGGTAGGATTCCCCTAGTTTCAATTAAAAGGAAAAAAAGAGCCTGATGAAATTTTAAGAATCAAGTAATATGCCTGGAGTCCCGTATCCTCGGGGGCTGAGGCCAGAGAATGTGAGTTAAATTGCCGCATGGGCAATTTAGACAACAAAGTGAGACCCTGTCTCAAAAACAAGAAGAAGAATCAGGAATATAATAACTCTTGGGTGCATAGACGCCCTTCCATGTAATGAATAGTGTTCTTTACAGTTTCTGATTAAGGAAGACCGTGAACTCTGAGCTGCCTCAGCCCCCGGGAATCTTAATTCCAAGCTCAGCTCATTTTTCATGTACGGTTCACTTTGTGTTATTTATATGGGGGGTGAGGGATAAGGTGGGAGGAACGTAAGAATTGTTAAAAAGATTTAGGTGAATTTAGGCCAGTCGCTTATTCTTTATGAACCTCATATACCTTTCCTTAATAGGCAACGTACTATTGGAATAGCAACCATGACATCTGTATGGAGTCTGTATGGAGTCAGTAAATAGCAGTTGCCACCAAAGAGATTGTAGTTATATTCTGTACTGTTGAATGTAATCTGAGTTTAATGTTTCCTGCGCAGGACTGGGGACAAGTGTGTGTTGAATTTTAAGCCATGTGGCCTTTTTGGCAAGGAATTACACAAAGTTGAAGGCTACATTCAAGACAAAAGGTAAAGTTCTTTTAAGTGTTGAATAATTTAGATGATGCTCACTAAAATGTCAATATTAAAATCTGCTGCAACCTAAGAAATTAGCTTTCACCAGGCATGGTAGCACATGCCTGTAATCTCAGTATTTGGGAGACTGAGACAGGAGGATCACAGGTTTAAGGACAGCCTCAGCAATGTATTGTGACTCTCAGCAATCTAGTGAGACCCTATTTCAAAACAAAAAATAAAAGAGCGCTGGGGTTGTATCTCAGAGGGTAGAATGCTTCTGGGTTCCTCTAGTACTGAAAAAGAAAGGAGGAGGGAAACTAGCTTTCTAATAAATAGAAAATGTTTCTTCTACAAGGAAATTCCTGTTTCTTTAAAGAATTTGATTCATAAAAAATCTTTTTGTTTGCCAAGCATAGTGGTGCACACTTGTAATTCCAGTACTTGGGAGGCTGAGACAGGAGGATCGCAGGTTTTCGGCCAGCCTCAACTATTTAGTGAGACCCTATTTCAAAATAAAGAAGAAAAATAGGGCTGGGGGTATAGCTCAGAGGTAGAATCCCCCTGGATTCAATCCCCAGTACTGCAAAAAACACAACTTTTTGTTAATAATTATAGCAAAACATCAGTTTAATTGTTGGATAAACATCAATTTCTCTTACAGCAAGAAGAAGCTCTGTGCTCTCTATGGGAAGTGGACCGAGTGTTTATACAGTGTTGACCCTGCCACGTTTGATGCTTACAAAAAGAATGATAAGAAGAACACAGAAGAAAAGAAGAACAGCAAACAGGTGACCGTCCTGTGCGGTGGTAGTGAGCGGTCCCTGGGCGCTTAAATTCCTGCTAGTCCTTCTGGGAGTGGCCTGTTGTTGGGTCACAGCTTGACATTCTTTTTTTGTATTGCTAATTCATATAATTCTTGCATCATTCTTTTTCTTTTTTGTGGTGCTGAGAATTGAACCCAGGGGCATTCTACCTCTGAGCTACAGCCTCAGCTCTATTTTATTTTTTTGTTTTGAAACAGTCTCACTTAGTTGCTGAGGTTGTCCTCAAACCTGTGATCCTCCTGCCTCAGCGTCCCAAGTACTAGGTTTATAAATGTGTGCCACCATGAGCAGGTATCTACCTTAGTAGAAAATGTTCAACATCATCTTGTATAAGATGTGGCTGTGTACCACTTTTACAATTGTGTAGCTGTTCTACATGGGGCTTTGGTTTAATTCACAAAGCTTTGGAAAGTTGGAGCTCATCTTAGACAAATTTTCTTTCTATTCTCCTTATGTGCTTCATGATTGGATTAGCTAAAATTTCTTCCAAAATTGTCTCTGACATTTTCATGCTTGTCCGTCTGGTGGGCTTGTTCCTTATCCCTAACCCACCAAAGTCCAGGCTGCTGTAGTTGAAAGTGTTATCACTGGCTGCTCTGTTCCTGCCAAACTTTTTTTGCAGTGCAGCCAGCGTCCTGATAGAATTTCTCTTGCTCTGTGGCCCTGGGCAAGCTCCTGTCCCCTCCCTGAGGCAGAGCTGCTAAGAGATGAGGAGAGAGTCACCTACGTGGACAGGAAATGCATGATGGAAGACTGACTCCTTTCCAGTTACCAGCCTGATGTTTGAGCCACAAACTCTGGCTGGAGTCCTCTTTCCACCTTAGTGCGTAGACAAGTATAGACCAGTCCCCCACCGCCCCCCCGGGCCTTAGTGGCTTCCTTTGTAAAACAGGGATCATAATAGCACCTGCATGTTAGATGCATTAACAGATATAAAGAGAGCAGAGTAGTTTCTGCTCATAGTAAACTAAAGTTCTTTCTGCTGGAAGTAGGTCATTGGACTGGCACCTGAGGCATTATCTGAGAGCTTGTTAAAAATACAGGCTAGCTGGGCATGGTGGCACATGCCTTTAATCCTAGGACTTGGGAAGTTGAGACAGGAGGATCGCAGGTTCAAGGCCAGCCTCAGCAACTTGGTGAGGCCCTGTTTTAAAATAAAATAGAATCAGAGGTAGAATGTTCCTGGGTTCAATTTCTAGTACCGCCAAAAAAAAAGAAGAAGAAGAAAAGAAAAATGCAGGCTCCTGGGCCTTACCTTAGACCTTCCAGATTGTTCTCTCTGGAGCTCATCCAGTGTTTTCTTATTCATGCACAAGTTTAAGAAGCCCTCATTTTCCTCCAAAGCAAAAGTTCTATTTATTAGCAACTTTGTAAATGGATGTATGTTCCTGAAGTGCAGAGTTTTGTGAAATGGCCAGAGCTTGCCACTTTCCTTTGGCTTTGGCCTTTTTCTTTCTTTTTGCCTTCAGCTGTAAGTACACAGGGCCTTGTTCCCACCTCCTCACAACCAGGTTCCCGTCTGCTTTTCCCTCCTTCTGTGAGGTGCATTGAGTGTTTTCTGTGGCTGTCAGGAGACTGAAGGGGCTGGAGAAGGAAACGTCCCAGGATCCTGGGACTCCTGCCACAGGCTCCTTGGCTCCAGCTCCTGCGGATTAGAAGGCAGCTAGGCCAGGACGACTCTGGCTCTCTTGTCAGCCAGCTATCTTTTACAGAGTGGGGACCGCAGAGGACATTTGCAAAACTCCAGAAAATAACTGGACACAGTACTATACACCTATAATCTCTAGCTACTAGAGAGGCTGAGACAGGAAGATCACAAGTTTGAGGCCAGCCTGGGCAACTTAGCAAAACTCTGTTTTAAAACAAAAAAATAAATAGGGTTAGGGTATACCTTAGTGGTAGAGTGCCCCTGGATCCAATCCCTAGTACAAAAAAAAAGCCAGAAAATATCCCTGCATTCAGTAAATCCTTAGTGAGTCTTAGCCTTTCCCTCATACACTCTTTCCTTGTCTCTGTGCATCTCCCTCCCACAGACTTCGTATTTGCATGCTGTGGGACACTTGTCATCACTGTTGTCCCCCTCCTTGCCATTTGTCACGCCATGTATTCACTGAAAGTGTCTATACCAGTGGTTCTAGGCTTGTTAACTGTGACATGGGGAATATTACTTCTGCAACACCTTGAGTTCTTTCTGCATACCCTGTGGTAATAACAGCTCCTGAGAGGCCTGTGGCTTAAAGACTAAGTGTACAGGGCCCTTGGCATAGCTCTGGCCCTTGGGGAGTAGAGCCAGAGAACAGGGTAGTTTCCTTTTTAGCCTAGCATCTTTTAAAATTCTCTCCATATCGGCTGTATTCAGGATCCCTGCTGGCTTGTGTCCTTGATGACTTTAGCTAGGTGTCCCAGGTATCACCTTTTGCTCTTCTCAGATGTGGAATGTGTTGGCCATGCTGCTGGTGTCTACGCTCCTCAGAAGCCAGGCAGCTCCTGGACTCCTCTGCATCCCAGTGCGGAGCATTTAGAGATTCCTCAGTAAATACTCACGTGAAGTTACTTTGTCTTTAAAACATTGGAAGCAGCCAGGCATGTTGGGACATGACTTGTAATCCCAATACTTGGGAGGCTGAGACAGGAAGATTGCAGGTTTGCGGCCAACCTCAGCTAATTAGTGAGACCCTCTGCAACTTAGTGAGACCCTGTTTCAAAATAAAGACTAAAAAATAGGGCTGGGGGTGTAGCTTGGAGGTAAAATGCTCCTGGATTCAATCCCCAGTACTACAAAAAAAAAAAAAATGGAAGCTTTAAAAACATACGCTTTAGTAGCCAGGTGTGGTGGCGCACGCTTGTAATCCCAGCATTCGGGAGGCTGAGACTGGAGGATCCGGGTTCGCGGCCAGCCTCAGCTACCTAGTGAGGCACTCTGCAACTTAGTGAGACTCGGTTTCAAAATAAAGAATACAAAATAGGGCTGGGGGTATAGCTCGGAGGTAGAATGCCCCTGAGTTCAATCCCCAGTACCGCAAAAAAAAAAAGAACAAAAACATAATACGCTTTAGTAAAGAGCTACTAAAGCCTTGCATGCAAATGACACCAGTACACCACACCAAGCTCCAGAAACTCACAGCACCTATTCAGTCTTTCCATAAGTGTGAGACGGTAAGGATGTTAAGAACTAGAAACCATCGTGTTACACACACCTGGCAATCCTGCAGCCCTGGGACTCCCTGTCCTCCAGCCTCCAAGTGCCCTCCAGGCTCTTTTCCAGCCACAGCCTCCAGGGCCGTCTTCTTGCCTGTCTCTTGCGTTAGGAACCAGCCAACACCTGTTTTGTTGTTAGATCCTTATTGCTGACCAGTCACGACTACAGACTCTCAGAATTACTCCACCAAGGCAGAGGCTGCCAACTGCCTGGCCAGTTTGCATCTCCTGTGCCTTTCTCTGACATCTGTCTTGGCCATGATGCTGTGGCTCTGGAGGGCTTGGGACGCTTCTTCCTGGAATTGGCCAAGGAGAAAAGCAGGGATGCCCAGCATCCCCCAAAGATGCAAAGCCAGCATGCAGACCCGCAAAGCCTTCTCAGAACCAAGTCGTTTTGCATCTTCCTGCCCTGGGCTCTGTCCACACAGATCCCGTCTGGATGAGGAAACACAGCTCATGAGGATGGTGGCCACCTGCGTCAACCCCTCAAGGTGGCTGGGGAAGGGACTCTCGCAACGTCTCAGCCGTGAGCATAAGCAGGAGTCTCCCGAGCTGTGGGGCTGGAAGCAGGGCTGCTGCTCCACCTCGCCCGCAGCCACCAGCACTAGCGGCTGTCGCCCCTGGATCCCTCCCCCAAGCCTCAGACCGGAGGAAAGGAACAGTCTCTCTGCCCTCATGCGGTTCACTTTCTAGTGGTGTGCCATAAATGGTGTTGATTTTACAGTTCCGAAGTGCATGTGTATTTTTCCACTTTTGCTTCAATGCTGTTCATCTGTTGGTCTTCTAGATGAGCACTTCTGAGGAGTCCGATGAAATGCCCATGCCAGATTCTGAAAGTGTGCTCGTTATCCCTGGGAGCGTTCTCCTGTGGCGGATAGCCCCGCGGCCTCCAAATTCTGCCCAGGTGAGACCAGGCCTGCAGGATGTGACCGCACCGTCTGTACCTAGCTTTGGGGTGCCCTTTCCCAGGCAGCGCTGAGACAAGGTTGTCACCTATGTACTCCTTAGTCATCCCCCGCTGGCCTGGATGCTGCCTCCCCTCCTCACCCAGAGGCTCAGCACATTCACAGCGTGCTCTGTTCTTTCATAGTTACCCGGGGGTGGACGACTCCCCCCACCCTTGTCAGATACAGGTTGATGCAGACCCAGCAAGGAGTGATTTTCATGAAAAATCTTTATAAGTCTTTTTAAGGGGAAAAAAGAAAGGCAAGGAAAGGAAAGAGAAAAAAAAGTCCTTCTAAGGAAAGATTGTTGAATTTGCTTATAACTCCAAGTTGATGGCGAATATTTATTCTGTGAGGCCTGCTTTGAGATTGCTTTGAGACCAATGGATCTGGGGAGGCTGACTGGGGAGGCCATGCCGCCCCTGCTTCAGGCCCTCCTGTTTGCATCTTGCCTTGTAGATGTTAATTGGACCATTTTGCTTCTTTTCAGATGTATAATTTTACTAGCTTCGCAATGGTTTTGAATGAAGTAGACAAGGAAATGGAGAGTGTGATTCCTAAGACTGACTGCAGGTTGCGACCTGACATCAGAGCCATGGAGAATGGAGAGATAGGTAAGGAGCGCATGCCACTGCCGCAGTCCTGGGCCGCAGATTGCTGCATTCCTGAAATTTTTTAATTTAAATTTAGTAATTTGTTTTAAATTTGGAAATTTGAGATATACTTTATTTGCTCAAATTCATTACTTAGTATCTCTCCCCTATAATTTAATATACTATATGTGGTCAGAGGCATATCTTAAATGTCAGAGAGAAATGTAGCATTTTTATCACCTTTGAATCGTATTTTAAATAGTATGCTATATATTTTGGAATTCACATTATCACCTTGTGAGCCTCAAGACTGTGGCTTCACTAGCTGTAGTAATGCACAGCTGTAATCCCAGCTACCTGGAAGTCTGAGGCAGGAGGATCAGAAGCTCGAGGCTAGTTTGGGCAACTTAGTGAAACCCTGTCTCACAAGGAAATGGAAAGGGCTGGGGATGTAACTCCTGGGTTTAATCCTCGGTACCAGAAAAAAAAAAAAAAAAGTGTGGTTTCCCTTGGGTATTTATAACATTTTAAATCTTTTGTTGTTGTTGTTGCAGTGCTGGGGATTGAACTCAGGGGCATTCTACCTCCAAGCTACACTCCCAGTCCTATTTTTTTATACTTTATTTTGAAACAAGGTCTCACTAGATAGCTGAGGCTGGCCGAGAACCTGGATCCTCCGGTCTCAGCCTCCCAATTGCTGGGATTACAGGCGTGCGCCATCATGCCCAGCCATTTTAAATCTTAAAGTGATACATTTCTTTTAACTCAGTGGTTCTTCAAAAGAGGGGGCAACTCCCCACCCAAAACAACATGGCGGTAGCTGGAGACCGTAGTTGTCACTTCTGGGGAACTGGCATTTCGAAGCCAGGGCGGTGGGGACTCATCCTGTTGTGCCCAGCACAGGACAGCCGCTGACAGTAGTCATCTCATCCAATGTGTCAGTGGTGCTGGGGTGAGAGGCCCACCTTAATTGTCAGATTGTCTCCAGAGAGTATTTTGGAAAATTGCTGGAATTTCTTATGAATGGAATCCAAATAAGTTCTGTGAGGTCTCACTAAGAATTCAGAATAATTTCACATTGCTTTTCCATTCAATTTTTCATTGAAGCATTTTATTTTTACTATATTGGTACATTGTAGTCTTGCATCATAATGACATTCAGAATGATGGAGTCATACACGCATACAGCGCTTGGTGAGCTTCCTCTGGCTTCCTCCCTGCCTCCCCTCACTGAAGCATTTTAATATAACTTCTTTGGCATTTTTAGAATACTCAGGAGGACCATAGGATTGAGGCCAGCCTGGGCAATTTAGCAAGACCTTATCTCAAAGTAAAGAATAAAAAGGACAGGGGGTATAAAATTCAGTGGTAGAATTCTCCTGGGTTCAATCCCAGTACCAAAAAAATAAAATAAGAAAATCCATGGTTTTTTGTTAAAGGCAAAGTTTAATAAATTTGTTAAAGGCATAAGTTATCAGAAGAGATGAGGGAGCCAGGTATGATGGCTAGTCCCATAATCCCAGTACTTAGGAGACTGAGACAAAAGAATCAGAGGTTTGAGGCCAACCTTAGCAATTTAGTGAGACCTTCAGCAACTTGGCAAGACCCCGTTTCAAAATTAAAACATAAAAAAGGCTTGGGGGGTAGCTCAAAGGTAGATTGCCCCTGGGTTCAATCCCCAGTCTGAGAGAAAGAGATTGAAGGTATTTTGAATGCCATGTCTGCCTCTCCCTAGCTTGGGTATGTATTAAGATTTTAATGATGCTTATCAATGTTGTCTGTGTTTTAATACAGTAGAGATAACATTAATACATACGGGTAGTGGTTCTCCATAAAGTTTTTGTGCTTAGTATTGTGTCTGGCAGTCTCTGCATAGAGAACAGATGTGTTTCATTGATGTTCTTATTTTTAGATCAAGCTAGTGAAGAAAAAAAAAGACTTGAGGAAAAACAAAGAGCAGCCCGCAAAAACAGGTCCAAGTCAGAAGAAGACTGGAAGACAAGGTGCGTGCATGAGGCAGGGGTGCCGGGCGTGGTGAACCGCAGGCCAGGGCCGCTCCACCGTGAACCCTGACAAGCTGCTCTTAAGATTGGAACCTGTAGGAGTGAGGTCACACAAGAATTTAGGATACTCTCACATCCATTTAGTTTTTCCACCCAATTTTTCATTGAAACATTTTAACATAGTTTTTATGGAAAATTATTCAAATATTACTCAAATTTTATGAAAAAGTATCACTCAAATTATTATCAAAACATTATTCAAAGTCACGTTGAATTTAATTATTAAAGCCAAAAGATTTGTGTGTGAGACGAAGAAAAATGACTACTGAGGAATTAAGGTTAACATATTTCCACCCAGTTATCACAGGTAAGGTCAAGCCTATTTTTCTTCCTTATTCAGCAAAGGGAAATTAAAATATGGCATGAAAATAAGTGAAGAGCCATTTGCTCATATATATGAGTAAATTATAGGATCATTTGCTTATACATATATCATGTATTACCGATACTTAGACAGTGCCTTTGCTTTTCCAAATGCACAAGATTTAATATATAAAGGAAATGGGATCTGAACAGAGTAACCTCTGAGATTCCATTGTATGAGTAGTAAGTTGGGAATAAAATTTCAGATGTGGAAGATGTGTTTAATCAGGAGTTAACAGTCACTTCTGCTGAGTCGTAGAATCACTTATAAATAGGAATAGCATAAAAACACTTTCTACATTTGTATCACATAATGGAAATAATTTTCCTATAACTCAAAGTTATTAAATAATTTTAAAGCCAATATGGGCATAATTTTGCAAGTATTGCAACAGATATTTTTGGTTGTCCTTTTTGCATCTTAGAGGAAGATAATTATTAGAACAAGAAGTGATCTTAGGTGTCATCTAATCCAATGGGTTTTGGCCTTTTTTGTTAGCATAGAAACTTTTTTTGCAAGTGAACTGGTAAAGAGTCTGCAGATGGACGACCCAGGAGAACAGAGCTAAAGTGTGGTTGGCTAGGGTGAGGGCGGGGCCTGGCCCACGCCTTGCCTTCCCCTTAGAACTCTGGGTACAGTGTGGAAACTGCTAGTATAGAAATCCCTTGTTTGTGCTGGAGGAGAGCAAATGACATATATTTCATTTCATTTAGGGGCATGGCCAGGGGCGCATGACTGCTAACCAGCAGATCCATGGTTAGCGCCTTCCCCTCATTAATCTTCCAGTTAAAGCCACTTTGCTGCAGTCCCTTTTGATAAGATTTGATATATCTGATTCTTTCTAGTTTATTTTGCAGTAAATCTCACTTTTATACTATATTTCTAATAATTAACCCTTTTGTTTTTCTGGTCCCATCTTCAGTTATATAATGTTAGCAAAATGTCTACAATTAATTTTTGCCACCAGATGAAAGTCTTGACATTCCAAAAATGAAAATCTGTGGGCAAATGTTCATGAACTGTCCCTTGGAGGCATCCACAATCCTCTCAGCCTCAGGAGCTCAGATGAACATACACATCTATAACAGGATTCTGCTGAGCTGGGCCTGCTGGCACACCTGTAATCCTAGTATTTGGGAGGCTGAGACAGGAGGATCTCAGGTTCAAAGCCAGCCTCAGCAATTTAGCGAGACCTTGTTTCAAAATAAGATAGGGATGGGGGTGTAGCTCAGAGGTAGATTGACCCTGGGTTCAGTCTCCAGTGCCAAAAAAAAAAAGATTCTGTTGACCCTGACCCTTTGTTAAGCATCTTTTTTTTTTTCTTTTTTAGCTCCTCTCGAGGGATGGTGATGGGACTGCACATTTATTTAATTTGTTCTCAGGACTGACGTGTTTTTTAATAGTTTGGCTCAGTCTGAGCGTGGGTAGACGTGGACAGTTTGTCAAAGAGCATTTTCTTCTGGGTAGAGCTAATCAGCCCTCATAAAAATCAAACCCAGAAAGTTACTGTAATGTGGCCTGCTTCTCCATACTAAAACCTGGAGTCCCTGCTACTGTTCCTTTAATCACTAGAAGAGAGTTGCGGCTACAGTTTTTCAGGCTGGAAATGAGCTCTGCTTAGGGAGGTGGCTGCTTGTGATCCTGACCTGTTCTCTTAAGAGGAACCTGCAGGCGCCAAAGGCGGGGCATGGGGAGGGGCTGGGAGGACAGGTGGGAGACACAGGATTGGAGGAGACAAGACAAATCGGTGATGTGGTCTTGCCATAGTATAAGCATAGTGCAGAAATAATATTTTTAGAAAATGGGCTGGGCGTGGTGGCGCACGCTTGTAATCCCAGCATTCGGGAGGCTGAGACCGGAGGATCCGGGTTCGCGGCCAGCCTCAGCTACCTAGTGAGGCACTCCGCAACTTAGTGAGACTCGGTTTCAAAATAAAGAATACAAAATAGGGCTGGGGGTGTAGCTCGAAGGTAGAATGCCCCTGAGTTCAATCCCTAGTGCCACAAAAAAAAAAAAA
>PVLC010005730.1:0-16533 GCA_004027655.1 Graphiurus murinus
TTTTTTTTTTTTTTTTTTTTTTGCAGTACTGGGATTGAACCCAGGGGCATTCTACCTCCAAACTACACCCTCAGTCCTATTTTTTATTCTTTACTTATTTTTATTTATTATTATTATTATTTTATTTATTTATTTATTTTTTTTGCAGTACTGGGGATTGAACTCAGGGGCATTCTACCTCCGAGCTATACCCCCAGGCCTATTTTTTATTCTTTATTTTGAAACAGGGTGTAAGTTGCAGAGGGCCTCACTAAGTAGCTGAGGCTGGTTGTAACCCAGATCCTCTGGTCTAAGCCTCCCAAGTACTGGGATTACAAGCATGCTCCACCACACCCAGCTTCAGAATTTTACATTTTTATACTAGCCTGTAATCAATATTATGAGTTGATAGTTTATCTTTGGTTTTCTAGTTATTAATCTAATTTAAAAATATTGGCCATAAGGCAGTCAAAACCCAATACACACCTCATGGAACACATGTGAAATTTAGCAATTCCTAAAGCAGAGCAAGTTCAACTACACAAATAAAAAAGTTTCCATCCTGTTCTTCTCATAAAAGTTCCTATCGGCCCACACCACTCACATTAGATGAAAGCAGAGGGAAAGACCCAATATTCTGACAAAAAGGCACAGGGAAGGAACAGCTCTTGGGCTCGGAGCCACGTACCTGAGGGCAAGAAGCCCTTCCATCCCCAAGGCCTTGCATCTCGGGACGGCGGCCAAAGCCTTAGACAGAAACAAAACGGGAACTGCACACCAGTGTCTGCTTGCCATCCTCTGAAGAAACTTCAACAGGAAACTACCTGAAAGGAACGGTGTTTAAAATGCAGCCTCCGCCGGCAAGCCCCTGGAAAGATGCTCGACATTAACGGTGAGAACAAATCAGACCCCAGTAAGATTATGATGTCACACCCTCTAGGATGGCTTTAACCGAAAGGACAGACAACCGCACGTCGGGGGGAATGAACCCTCAACACTGCTGGGGGGAACATGGGACTGTGCAGCCGCTGGGCGAACTCTATGGCGGTTCCCCCAAAAAAACTGGACAGAGAATTAGCACATGACCCAGGAATTTCACTTCTAGCCATGTATCCAAGAGAACTGAAAACGAAAACTTCAACACAACGTCCACAGCAGCGTCATTCGTGAGAGTCAAAAGTGTGAGCCATACACACGCCCGCCAGCGGATGGATGGAGTGCCAAAACGTGGAATGTCGACACAGTGGAAAACAACGCAGCCACAAAAAAGGGATACGAACTAGCACAGGCTATGTATGACGTGGATGGACCTGGAAAACGCTGTGCGGAAGGAAAGAAGCCAGATTTAAAAGGCCGCGTGGCGCATGGTCCCACGTCCGCGAAACGTTCAGGATGCGTGTATCTACGGAAACAGAAAGAGGGTCAGCGGCCGCCAGGAGCTGGGGGAGGCAATGAGGAGCAACCGCTCGAGGGCCGGGGTTTCTTGCTTTTGGGGGGTTTGGGGGGTGAAAATATTCTGAAATCAGCGGCCATGGTTAACTTGGTGCATCTATTAAACACCACTAAAGGGAGCAGTGTAAGAGGGTGTCTTTTTATGGGGTGTGAATTATTAAATCTCAATACAGCTGTTGTCAAAAAAAAAAAAAATCAGTGTTATTTCAATTCGATTCCTATTGAGTAAGACAAGGACTCCACTGAACTGTGGAGGTTCTGATAACCACACAGCTATTTTTAAAAAGTAAATGAATGAAGGTAGTGTTTTAGCCACTAGCAACTGTTACTTCTGAGAGGTTAAGGAGAAACAGGAAAGGAAGCTCTGGCGGCAGGGGGCCCTGGCCCCGGCACACATCTCTCTGGGGCCATTTCTTGCCTATCCTGGCCTCAACCAGAGCGGCCAACATTGCTCTTCTGAGCCACAAGGGACGGTGCGGTGCCCCCTCCTGTGGTTCTCCTGACCCTGGTTGGCCCGGCGCCCTGGGGTCGTACAGTCAGAGGCAACCTCTGGCCATTTTCTCTGGTCAGGACTGCAGAACGGCTTTTAAGAAGCAATGCTCACAAGTCCCTCAAGGGGAGGTGGGTAATTATACGTATTTTATATCTTCCATAGTAGCCAACACAACAGTAGAGATACCTATTCAATGGAAATCGTGGTATCTGAAAAAAAAAAATCACTAAAATCCATGAGCATCTTCTTTTTTTTTTTTTTTGGTGGTACAGAGGATTGAACCCAGAAGCATTCTACCTTTGAGTTACACCCCCAGCCCGATTTTATTTCTTTTTTTTTTTTTTTTTTTTTTTTTGCGGTACTAGGGATTGAACTCAGGGGCATTCTACCTCTGAGCTATACCCCCAGCCCTGTTTTTATTCTTTATTTTGAAACCGGGTCTCACTAAGTTGCGGAGTGCCTCACTAGGTAGCTGAGGCTGGCCGCGAACCCGGATCCTCTGGTCTCAGCCTCCCAAATGCTGGGATTACAACTGGGCGCCACCATGCCCGGCCCGATTTTATTTCTTATTTGGAAACAGGGTCTCGCTAGGTTGATGAGAGGCTCACTATTGGCTGAGGCTGTCCTGGAACCTGCAATCCTCCGGTCTCAGCCTCCCAAGGACTGGGGTTACTGGCGTGCGCCACCACGCCCAGCAAACATCGTAACAGCCCTCTCTGTGTGCACACTAATGGAGCTCAATAAATCTCAGGGTGCGCCCAACCCCTTGATCAGGCCGAGAGGGAAATATTGGCACCAAATTCCCGCTTCACAGTTACCCACGCGCTGACCAAGTGCGCACGAGGTGTCCGGCCTGGAGCTGCCAAAGCCGGCCACCTCACGCCACTCTAAGCCACGGACGTCATGGCCTACAAACTCACCCCCGGGGAGCCGGAGGCCAAGAGCCAACAGCTCCAACAGCTACACTGTCTTCTCCGTTAACTGATTTTTTTTTTTTAATAAGCAATTACTGTCTATAAATGTAAAGTGACCACTACCCACAGACCATATTTTCCTTTTTCCCGACTTTTGAACATATATTACCTTTGGTCAACTGGCCATTCTATTTGCCGGTCAAGTACAAAAGAGAAAAAAAAAATAGTAAATCATATGCTGGTCACTTTGTAAGCCACAAGGGCCGGAGTGAAGAGAGACACTGCAGCAGAGCAGGTCCTGCCGCTGCTCAGGGAGCAAAATCTACTCACTACCTGCGCTCCTGCAGTGAGCGCAATTCATCAGGAAGAAAATAACCTCCCCTCCTCACCAGGCCAGGGCGGCGGGCCATTTCTAGGACGTCGGGTCTCATAAAACACAAGTGCACTCTGGGCGTGGTGGCGCACGCTTGTCATCCCAGTACTTGAGAGGCTGAGACAGGAGGATTGCAGTTCTCGGCCAGCCTCAGCTACTTAGTGAGGCCCTCTGCAACTTAGTGAGACCCTGTTTCCAAATAAAGAATAAAAAATAGGACTGGGGTGTAGCTCAGAGGTAGAATGACCCTGGGTTCCATCCCCAATACTGCAAAAAAAAAAAAAAAAAAAAGAAAGTGCACTTTCCTTTCTTATCTTCCTAAGTCAGAATCTACAAAAGGACACCCCCGGTCGCATGCATATTCTGGTTAGAGCTTCTGCCTACAACCAGGTCTTTTCTCTGTTCATTGTAGTTCACTAGTTCTTGCCCTGAAGGTTAGGAAAGCTGGGCAGCCGCAGCCCCCCTCGCCCAGCCCTCTCACCCTGCGCCCAGGCTGCAGGGGTCCGCACCAGCAACACAGGGCGCGTCTGTCCTCGCAGGTGACCCTGTGCCACTGTGACAAGCACACACACCTCGAGAAGCACGGGCTTTACGTGACAGCCACACTCTGGTGCTCACACCAAAACGCTACCAATCTGAAGATTGTAATCAATTAAACAAAAACCTCATCACTGGCACATACTCTTTGTTTCTTCTGGAAGAAGAGAAACACAAGTGACTAAAAACTTCTGTAATTTTAATCCCAGTGGAGAACCACTTCCTACCAGCTGGCCTGGAGACCTACAAAGAGGGGAAGAAAAACAAGTATTTAAAAATCTATTTACAAGTGAGCACACCAAAGCTAGCCTAACTGGACTATGGCCCCAGTCTTCCTGCCATAAGATGGCTGGACAGTCTTCTTTCACTGCGTTTTATTTTTCGGCAAAATCCTGAGGATCTTTCTGGTTACAGAAACATCAGGACCTTCTAGGAAAATGAACATGAGTCAGACTCTGCCTCCTGCCTGTCCTAAGGAGGTGCCAGCCCTTTTTAGGACATTTTACTCTTACCCACCACGTAGGAATCTTGCTAAATGGCATCACAAAAATAATAATAATAATAATAATAATAATAATAATAATAATAATATTAATTGCCTAAAATTATCGGCTTAAATTATGTTTGGTTTCCAACACATAATCCAATGACTTGAAACCTCTAAGTTCTAGAGTAAAAGAAAGAACATTCTTAGCAAAGATATGTATTAGTAATAAATTACTGTTGCAAGCACATTTAATTGTTAACATCTACTCGTCGTGTTTTTCTACTCTGTGCTTCTGCCAGGAACATTATCTGCTAATTGAACACAGCAGAGTGCTGGGAAGCCAAGGCTTTTGGTGATAAACACGTGTCAGCCCTTGGGAATGTTCACGAGCCCTTGGTCTCTTGCTGGCTCCCTGCTCTCCAGCTGGCTCAGCTCAGAAACCCGTTAGGCAGCAATGACTTATGGGAACTAATTTTAATGACTAAAATTCACTGGCCTATCAAGCACTGTTATGCTCTTTCTATATTTATTAAACAGACATTAAAATTAATATTAATAAAACTTGGCACAGACATTAAACATTGCTAAAGACATCGGTAGGGGGAATTTGTTGTTGTTGTTGTTGTTGTTGTTTTTCTGTCTAGAAGCATACCAAACAGAAGGCTCATGGCTATAAATTTAGTTATGAGAAAGACAACATAATTTCAAAAGCAGGGGAAATCTTAAGATGCAATTTAAGGGTATAGGTAATTCTCTCCAAAATGAGACTAAGGCACGAAACTGACAAACTCTTTCAGTGCTAACCTAAAAAGGCAGAAGTGGAAAATAAGTAGGCATCTTGAAGATCATGGCAGCCACTGTCAGGATGAAAAGGAAAAAGTTTAGGATGAGCCGGATGGTATCAGACTAAGCTTGGATATGCTGCTGTGAATTCATGGTGCTTAATTTGGATGGATGGATAGATGAATGGATGGATGGATGGATGGATACATAGATGGATGGATAGATAGATGGATGGATGGATGGTTACATGGAAGGATGGATGGACACATGGACAGATGGATGGAGGCTATATGGATGGATAGATGAATTATGGGATGGATGGATTGTTGGATGGATGGATGGATGGATACATGGATGGATGGATGAATACATCAATGGATGGACACATGGACGGACGGATAGATGGATGGATGGTGGATGGATGGTGGATGGACGGACATTGATACAGATACAGATGAGAAAGGCTGATCAGCAGACAGAACTAAGAGATGTACACACACACACACACACACACACACACACACACACAGGCAACAAAGTGTGGCAAAACATTAATGTGTGGGGAATATGGATTAAAGGTAAGTGGGAATTAACTCTATTATTCCCAGGACTTTTCCACAGATCTAAAGTCAAGTCAAAAAAGGTGCAAAGTGCTGATCAGCCGAAGTCACTACAATTTCTAGAAAAGCAGAAAGCAGGAGTGGGGTGGGGGGAGAAAGTGAGCTGTACGAGACGCAGTTTCCAAAAGCCCAGGAAGGCAAGCAGTCAAGGTAGAAAAGGAAAGAAGAAAGAAAAGGAGGGTCATAGAAAATAACAGACAGCAAGAAAAATAACAAAACAGCAGAGACAGCTAAACAAAACAAAATAAAACAAAACAAAAAGCTGACTTTCTATTAGGCAACACAGACCATGTGCCAAACGCATGATACAGAACATAAAGCTTATGTATCAAACACATGGTACCACATTCCTGCTAAAGAACAGAATGTTTACTTACCTGCTATACAGAGAGCTCTCTGAAAGTGCATCCATTAATGGCCCAATGATAAACTAAAAAAAAAAAAGAGAGAGAGAGATTAGTATTAAGTTGTACCTGCAAGCGTAGAAAGTGGCCTGGCCCAACGGCACGCCCTCCACAGGGATGCAGCAGGGGTCTCGAAAGCAAAGTGGCCTCTTGTGCTGCAGGTCACCTCGGTGCAGTCCCAGTGAGTACCTTAATTGCACCAGAAAGCAAAATCCGTACAGAACGTCCCCACCTGATAAAAACCTATAGCATGCTACGAGGTCATGTGTGTATGGCATGGATCAAGAAAGAAGAAACCAGCCTTGGGAAGTCGAGGTAGTAACAGGCAAAACAAAACATAACAAAACCCTCAAGAGAAGACTTCTAGGCCCCTTGGTCCTAAAAGATAAGTGGGGAAGTTTATATTCTGAAATATTACTCGACGCCGGCCAAAACAGCAGGCTTCCATGAAGCGCAGGGGGAGGGCTGGGAATGGCAACGCGAGTCCAGACACTCAGAAGAGCCGACTGAGGTCGACCCCAGTGGAAGGCAGATTGCTCCACCTAGGGGAGGGGCTGCGGGGACCGCCACAAAGATTGCAATGCTCGAGGCTCTCTGCCGTGTGCCTCCCGACAAACAGAGGCACCGATTCTAACCAGTGGAGCCCAGCAGGCCAGCTCGGAGTAGGACAGCAATACCCTGACTTGGCTGCACCCGGGAGAGACACCCGTGACCGACACCCGTGACCAGGCGGCCCAGAGCTTTGGGGGAACGCATGCTGCAAAGCCGGTCGGCAAACCCCGGACCACAGTGGCCTGGGGGAGAACTACTTTTCCAAAGGGCTATGACGCAGCCTGGCCTACCAGTCGGCCTGTCGACAGGTGACACAGTATTACCCAAGGAGCGTGGCTATGTTTAGAGGAACAGGATTTGGCTGGGCGTGGTGGTGCACACTGGTAATCCCAGTACTAGGGAGGCTGAGACAGGAGGCTTGCAGGTTTGCGGCCAGCCTCAGCTACTTAGTGAGGCCCTCTGCAACTTAGTAAGACGCTGTATCAAAAAATAAAGAAAAATAAATAAATAAAAAAGAGAAACAGGATTTGCTGTGTGTGAATCTATAAAACGTCACTCGCTGGTGCAGAGTCCCCGTGTCCTTTCCTGAAGATCCCGTATGCTATGACAGATGTCCATGCCTCTTTGTGACAGGGAGTAAGGAGTGGCGGGGGCTGTCATTACCTCAGAACACTCGGGTGAAGGAGGAAGAAGTTTCGTGTCATACAGCTCCAAAAAATGAGTAACACCTTCTTTGGTCAGGGTTTTATTTTCGCTTTCCAACATTCTTTTGTAGATGCACATGTGCCAGGAGGGGTGGAAGAGCCAAGAACCTGCGGAAATGAACGTCCCAGGATGACACCCGACTCTGGCTCTGACAGTCATTAACACACACGTGGACAAAGACGTTTGCTCTTACCACACCCAAGGGTGTTTACTAAGTAACCAAAACAATGTCGGCATTTGGTATTCAGTTTCATTTAGAAGGACTGCAGACAAATATTATAGCTACTACAGCACACAAAATTAAAGTACTACTCCATGCACGCAGAGGGGTGGTTTCAACTAATTCTTCTCTTACCCCACTTCAATCCATTGTGTGTGTGTGTGTGTGTGTGTGTGTGTGTGTGTGTGTGTGTGTAACTGAAAATTGGGCATTCTACCCCCGAGCTACACCTCCCAGCTCTTTTTTTTATTCTTTATTTTGAAACAGGCTCTCATTAAGTTGCAGAGGGCCTCGCTAAGTTGCTGAGGCTGGCTGCGAACCTGCAATCCTCCTGTCTCAGCCTCTCGAGTACTGGGATTATAAATGTGGGCCGCCAACGCCCAGCTTCAATCCATTTTCTTTTTTTTTTTTTTTTTTTTTTTTTTTTGTGGTACTGGGGATTGAACTCAGGGGCATTCTACCTCCAAAACCACTGCTCCTCTGCGCAAGCCCTTAAGTGGCTTCCCACTCCAGGGCATCTGAGCCAGGTGTAGGCTGAGCTGGCTGCCTCCAGCCTCGGCCCCTCTCCTCCATCTCCCTGGAGGAACCTCTCGCTCCCCACTGCACAGCCGCCCTGGCTGGAGCGCAGACCTCACCCCCAGGACAGGCTTTCCCTGACACCTTCAGTGTCGACTCCAATGTAGGCCCATCGAACTCATAATCAAAACTATTTTTCCATGGAAAACCAACAAAAATCAAATGGGGGGGGGGACCCAAACCTGCATCTCTCTTCCACTCCCTCCCCAGTGCAGAGCATCATTGAAACACTATGTAAATAACTACTAATACATCATTGAGTGAGCAAATGAAAGATGGAAGAAATGTGCACCTTAGAGATATTTGTTTTTCTGACTCTAGAAATTTCCTTTAATTCCATGAGAGAGGAAAAGAAAAAATTCCAGATTTTTGACTCACAATATTCTAGAATTAAATCGGCCCATGATTTGTAATTTGTACCACACACTTGCTCAATGCTTTGGCTATGCTGATTTTTCAAAACCAGTCCCTGCCATTTGGTTGGGTTTTGCCAAGAGCTGTGGGCAAAATGTGTTAAGAAATAGCGTCACATTCGTAGCAAGCGCCTGAGTGTAGACTACTACAGGATTCAATTAAAGGCTGGCCCCAGGTGGGACTTTGGACTCGGAGGGTCTCAGAAAACAAGGAGACAGCCATCTGTTGAAGACAGAGCAATTCCTCAGGGGTCAAACTATTCAAGTCGTAATTATCTAGAACAGGAACCAAAACCCATTTACCCAGGTTAGTCCTCATGTGTAAACACAAGAACGTCGCATTTTATCATTCTGAGGCATAGGAAACACTGCTGGCCTGAATTTAGCAGTTTCATTGATCTAAGCAAGTTCCCAAAATAATCGTAGGGAGTTCCAGCTTCACTGTAATTCTTCTAGAAAGTTCTCATAGTACCGCAGTCATCACGGGCTTAACGGACATGTTTAAAATTATACCCTAGAATCTTCTCTTCCTAAGAAGTCTAAAAGAAGCTGGGCGTGGTGGCACATGCTTTGTAACCCTAGTACTTGGGAGGCTGAGACAGGAGGATCGCAGGAACCCAGTCAGCCTCAGCAACTTAAGTGAAGCCCTCTGCAACTTAGTGATACCCTGTTTCAAAATAAAACATAAAATGTGGGGGAGTGGCGGGTAGCTCAGAGGTAGAATGCCCCTGGTTTCAATCCCCAGTACCCCCCCACACACACACACACGGTATATATGACAATAACAGACTTCCCTGCTAAAAAATAACTCTAACAGATATACATGTTTTTATATATAAAAAAGATGTTGTAAGAACATAAGAATGGAAAACAGTTAACATATATACTCAGATCAAAGAGCTATTATTAAAAATGTAGCATATATCATTGTTAAAAGCATTACCAAAAAGTCCTTATCTTTGGATGGATGGGTACTGGGGATTGAATCCAGGGGAGTTCTACCTCTGAGCTACACTCCCCAGTTCTTTTATTTTTCTTTTTATTTATTTATTTTGTTCTTGTTGCACTGGGGATCGAACCCGGAGGCATTGTACTTTCAAGCTACACCTCCAGCCCGACTTTATTTCTATTTTTGGAAACAGGGTCTCACAATGTTAATAAGAGTCTCACTACTTGCTGAGGCTGTCCTCGAACCTGTGGTCCTCCTGTCTCAGCCTCCCAAGTACAGGGATTACAGGTGTGTGCCACCACACCTGGATCTATTTTTTAATTTTGAAACAGGGATTTGCTAAGTTAGTGAAGGTCTGGCTAAGTTGCTGAGGCTGGCCTCCACCCTACAATCCTCATGTCTTAGCCTCTCAAATACTGGGATTACAGGCGTGCGCCACTGTGTTTGGCAAGAGTCCTTTACCTTTTTAAGACATGTTCTGAAGCGTCTGCTGGTGAAAGAGAACGCAGGGGAGGTTGCTTGTTATGCATGGACCAAGGCGGCCACAGAGGACCACTGGGGAAGCAGGTGATGGGTTCATCATGCATGCTCTTCCCCTCCTCTAAATGTTTGAAATGTTTCATGGTCAAAGGTTTAAAAAATTAACCAGCTGGGCGTGGTGACACACGCTTGTAAACCCAGTACTTGGGAGGCTGAGACAGGAGGATCGCAGGTTCAAAGCCAGCCTTGGCAACTTCACGAGGCTTTCAGCAACCTAGTGAGACCCTGTTTACAAGTAAGATATTAAAAAATCAGGCTAGGGATGTAGCTTGGAGGTAGAATGCCTCTGAGTTCAATTCCCAGTACCAAAAAAAAAAAAAATTAAGCAAACCTCTAAATTATGGAAAACTCTGCAGCCATTTAACCCAGCATGTTCCAAGTTTTCAATTCTATGGGTATTGCAATGAGATGGACGTGGGTGTGTTAAACCAGGTTGGAAATCATAATCCAGAACTTATACCTACTATTATGTTAATATTACTAGAATTACATATTCTATGACGTCATGGATAATGCATTGTATACTTGTATAGCATATATTATGTTATATAATTATACACTATATTTGAGTTTTTATAGGTGTTCCACATCTGGGACAAAGGGACAAGACAGGTAACGTTGTGTTCTGAAGACTATTTAGGGGTGTAGGTGAATGTTATCTTGTAGACGCTCTGCTCAGTGTGATGTCCGTGGGCAAGGTTAACCGGGCAGATAAGCCCGCTTGGTGGCTACATTACAAGGCGATTCATATATCTTCTTCCTTACACTTCATTTTTCCAAATTAGCTGCCATGAACAAGGATTAGTTATAAAATCAAGGGGTGGGGACTATAAATGTTATTTAAAAAAAAAAAAAAAGCAAAAAGAAAATAATCATTACCATTTTCCTCTGACACTGCATATTCAAACAGATTGTTTAGCTTTGGTAAGACTGGTTTTATAACATGTATCTAAAAATGAGAGCAAAAAAAAATAAATAAATAAAATCATATGAAATGAAAACGGACCGTTAAAGACTTAAGGGAAGGTTCACCTATTTATAAAATGGCAGCCCTTACAACTTCACCCCCCACACACACACATTAAAAACGTGTGTTATGGAGCCTGATTCTCCCAGTTTTTAAATCATGGCATGATTGGGTATGGAAGATATACAGTGGCAAAGTTCGTAAGTATAAGCAAGAACCCAGCTGCGGTAACGTACATTTACATGGTGAGTCCCTAAACCATGTCAGGCAATTCTCAACCAACCTAGAAGACAGGCAGGGCCGATAAGACCCATCATTAAAAACTCGACAGCACTTTCTCCAGTCACTGAAGTCGTGCAAGGTCCCACAATTAAGGCCAATTCAGAGTTTAGTATACTTTGTGCCATTTAAGACCACTCTGCCCACACCTCTGCTACAGTCTGATTTATAGTCCCTCCAAATAAACGGAAATCTGAGTTTCCACAATAAATCTTAAAGGTCTTACGGATCTACCCACCAAAGAACCCCAAGAAGCTTCCTTGAATTCAGAAACGCCTTTGCTTCCTCGTCCTGCATGTGACTAGATTCAGCACACGAGTAACTCCCCGCTCCTATCCACAAAAGGGGCTTGGCGGGCGTGCAGGCTGACCCCGCAGGACAGCCCCTGGGTGGTCCGCCCTTCACACACAGGAGGCAAACACACCACCTGGGAGTTCTGCTCAGGGCCGAGCCCAGGCCTACTGAATCAAAAGGTCTGGGGATGGGGCTCAACAATCTGTACTTTATAACAAGCTTTCTGGGTGACTCTGATAAACATCCAAGTTGGAGAATGCCAAAGGAAGATCAAAGAAGAACGAGTTTCTCTGAATGATCATTTGAGGCAACTGGAAGCAGTCTTTCATATCCCGAAAGAAGGGACATTCTATCTTCAAGTCGCCTTTGGGCCAGGAAACAAAGGTTACTTGGTTCCCATCAGGCGATATATAAGTTGGTCTTTTTTTTTTTTGCACTGCTTGTAATGACTGCTTGAAAAAGACAAAAATTATATCTGCTGTGGGATCTGCTTAAAATAGGAAAACACTCACCTGATTTCCTTCTAGGGTTTCCATAATTAAAATATAATTTTCCCAAAACTTTAGAAGCTCATCTTTTTTCTTCTCAGACCACCAAAACAGACTTGTACCTAATATGGTTTAAAAAAAAAAAAAAGAAAGAAAGTGAGTTCTTTTCGAAAACATCATAGTTGTCTTCCTAATAGTTCTTAAAAGAACGCCACTCTTATCCAATGCTGTATTTTCTAATAATGGGGGCACCCCTATGTCAAAGCCCTACATGGGAAGCTAGGGAATCTCAAAAAGAGAGTTTTGTCATTGTCATTTTGTTTTGTTTTTTAATTAAGGTTACTGTTGTGGTGTTCTGGGTAAAAAGAACAGATTTGCACACCATATAAACTCTACTTTACCCAACAGTAAACGCCACATATACAAACTATTTTCCCTCCTGAAGACTCTTATTCTAACAGTAAAGTATTTCTTTCTTCAAAGGCAAAATCCCAGGAGATTGAAAAAAAAAAAAAAAACAGGAGGAGCAGACAATAGCAATAAAAACTTAGAACCTGAATATCGGACAAATGCCAAAGTGACACAAGGGAATTTTAAGTTGACAAAGAGAAAACCAAGAAACAACTTGATTTGTGTTATAAAATCCCTCCCAAGTCAAAGGACCTGGATGGCAAAACACTGTGAGTGAGATGGGGGGAAAGGACTAAAGGGGTTCACAGAGTATTTAGGGACAGGATGGGATCCAAAGGGGGACAATTCCAACAATAAATGAGATCTCATGAGAACTGAAACTTGAGAGCAAAACCATGGAACACTCAAAGAAGTGCTAGAAAAAAAAAAAATTACCTAGCCGGGTGTGGTGGGGCACATCTATAATCCCAGTACTTGGGAAGCTGAGATAGGAGGATCGAAGGTTCAAAGCCAGCCTCAGCAACTTAGGGAGGCTCTCAGTAACCTAGCAAGACCTTGTTTCCAAATAAGAAATAAAATCGGACTGGGGGTGTAGCTTGGAGATAGAATGCCTCTGGGTTCAATCCCCAGTACCAAAAAAAAAGAAAAAAAGAAAAGAAAAGAAAGAAAGAAATCACCCAGGGTGTAGAGAAAAAAAAATAATAATAATAACGGAAATCTTTAGGGAGGAAGTGATGTTTTGCGGACCATTCCAGCAGGTTTAATATAGAAAGCAAGAACAGAAAATAGAAAGGAGGAAATCATGGACGAAATAACTCAAGAAAACTGCCAGAACAGGTTCACCAAGTGGCCAGCACAGGAAGGAAAGCCCACTGCTACCAAGACTAAAACTTCAGACCATTGGTGCGGCAGGTCCTCCGACCCTCCATGGAGAAGGATAGGAATGCAGATCATACATAAACAGGACTCAGAATCGCCTCTGACTTCACAGCAGCAACAGAAGCGCAGGCTTCCGAGACCACAGAGCGACAGACCACAGACCTCTAAACTTTTTATATGGGAACGTCTTCCAAGCTAGAATTCTGCCCCTCGCCAAAACTAACACCCAAATGTGAGGACGCAATAAAGGCATTCGGACACAGATGCACGAATGGCCTGGGCTTCCGCGTAGAATGTAGAAGCCGCAAGAGAAGGTTACTCCCACGAACAGAAAAGGCTAATCTACTGCATCCTAAACTGGTGGATGTCAATGCTTCCTATTAGAATGGCCCTCCCACGACACTGGGCAAGTCTGGGTCACTAAAGTCCTGCATGGCTTCGGTCACCTCACTAAACCTCGCCGTGGGTGCAGGATTCCACCCGGGTCTGGGTCCCACTGCCCCCGAATGCAGCGACTTGCACCCAACACCATCGAGTGGAGGGTCCTGGAGCAGTCAGCCCCTAGGGGTGCCATCTGCAATGGCCACATTTCTGTTTGGGGAGCCAGGGACGACAGTCTGCGGCTGCGAGCGGGGTCGGGCTGGGGCAGAGAAGCCATGTACCGGTTCCCTCGTGGGGGTCGCAGGTGCAGTCTGCGCCCAGCTCGGCGGACACCTCCACCGCCCTCTGCAGCAGGTAGCGTGCGCGCTTGCGCGTCAGCGCGTCGGGGGCGTGGCCCAGCCCGGCCTGCACGGTCCTCCAGAAGCGCGCGCAGCGCCGGGCGTCGGGGCCCGCGTCGTGCGCGCCCGGCTCGGGCAGCAGCTTCTCGGCCAGCGCGCTCAGCACCTGCAGCTCGGGCCCCACGCGGCCCGGCTCCGCGGGCGCGGCCAGCGCGCCCCATACCGCCCGCAGCGCCGCCCCGCCGCCCTGGGCCAGCGCGGGCAGCAGCCGCCGCGTGGCCGCGTCCTCGGAGCGATCGGCGGCCCGCGCCAGCGCCACGGCGGCCCGCGCCACGCGCTCCAGCAGCGGCGCGTCCTCGCGGGGCCGCAGGCAGGGCCCCACGGCCGCCAGCAGCTCCACGGCCGCCTCGGCGCGGCCGGCGGCCAGCTCCCCGAGCGCGTCCTCGGCCAGCGCGGCGGCCAGCGCCGGCGCCCCCGCCAGCCGCGCGCACGAGCGCAGCGCCGCGCCCGCCGCCCGCAGCACGCGCCCGCGCCGGGCCGGGGGCCCCGGGCCGGGGTCGCGCAGCAGCGGCACCAGGTAGCCCGCGGCCACGTCGCGCGCCGCCCCGGGGAGCGCGCCCCGGCCCGCGCCCGCCTGCTCCAGCCGCTGCAGCACCAGGCGCAGCGCCTCCACGCGCTCCGCCGACGCCTCCCCGCGGCACAGCGCCCCGAGCAGGGCCCGGGGGTCCCGGCTCTGCGCCAGCAGCGCCTCCGCCAGCACCCGCTCCATCTGCCGCGCGCGCCGCCGGCTCGGGGAGGAAGGCGCCGGCGTGCGCGAGGGCGTGCGCGGGCCCCGGGCCGGCGTGCGCGTGCACCGGCGGGGCCCCGGGCGTTTGGTGTGCAGTGTGAGGTCCCTGAGAGTGCCTAGACCTCCCTGGCTCGCCTGACCCGCGAGCTTTTGGCCAGTGTAGGGTTCTCGTTGATTTTGGTGCAACCTGCCCGATGCGCCTGAGGCCCCTTACACCAGCGCTGCCTGTTACTACCTGGTCCCCCTGCTCTATCCCTGACTCTGTTTTAGTCGAAAGGAACCTTTCCTGAACGTTAATGTAGTATCTACCCTAACTGTTTGGATTCCTGAATGGAGCCTGGCCTGCTTAGGGCCCTGAGTCGAGTCAGCTCCCCGAGCGCCCCTTGAGCCCGGGAGTGGACCAGAAGGTCACTTAGAAGCAGCACAACGCAGCCACCTAGGGGCTGATTTTCAAACAGGGGCGTGCAGGGCGCCACCCACAGAGTCATTTAACACCGTGGATCCGAAATGGATTGTGGGCATCTACATTAAAAATAACGTTTGGGAGACAGAGACAGGAGGATCATAGGTTCGAGAACAGCCTCAGCAACTCAGCCAGATCCTATTTCAAAACAAAATAATTTAAGATAAGGGAGTAGTGGGTGTAGCTCAGAGGTAGACAGTCCTTGGGTCCAATCCCCAGTACCACTAAGAAAGAAACAGAGAGGAGAGAGAGAACAAAAAAAGAAAGAAAGAAAGAAATTTCAGAGCCTGCATCTACTATAAAATATGGAAACTGAAAACCTCACCATATCGAGCTTGTGTGGATGGTTCCTGGCTCAATCCCAGAATTAATTGAATTAGTGATTCAGGTTTTGGTTGCTTTATAAGCATAAAGATCGGTCCCTTTGTCAATGGAGGAAACACAACCTTACCTTCACAGAGCTTGGCAGATAATAAACATAATGGATAAGATAAAATCTAAAGTTATCTGACATTCCCTTATGCAAGACCTTTATTTCCATATTTCAGTTATTCCATCGCTCCTTGACAGAATGCAGTAAATGCTTCAAGTTTAAACCCACTTAGAATGTTAGCAGGTATCAATTACCTTCAGCATACGACGCAATGTGCCAATAAATATCACTTCCCTGAAGATACTCATATATCAGACATAAATAGGCCAAAGTTTTGAGCAGATACTTGACAATGGAAGACATACAAGTGATAAACACCTGCAAAGTGGTCATCAGGGAAATGCAAATTAAACCCACAAGGAAACCCTTCTTCACACTCCTGAGAATAGCTAAAAAACAAAGAGGTCAAGGGCCAGAGGTGTGCACAATTGGAACTTGTCTACATTATTTTGGGCGTGTGAATGACACAACTGCTTTGGAAAACTGTTTTTTACACAGTTGAAATATACCTGCCTTATGATTTGGCAAGTGCACCCGTAAGTATTTGCCTAAAATAAAATGAAAACCTGTGCCAACACCGAGTCTTGTAGAAGGATGTGTTGGGACAACATTAGTCATCATAGCCAAACGTGTGTACTAAACTGGATGTCCGTCAGAAGAGTGGGTAAGCAAATGTGGACTTTATATAATGGTGCTCTCCGCAACAAAAGGGAACAAATTGCTAGTCCATGCAACAAAGTAGATTAATCTCAAAAACATTGTGCTGAATAAAAGAAGCCAAGTTGACATCCCTATCGGGCGCCCCAGGCTGAACCC
>PVLC010005730.1:16633-53849 GCA_004027655.1 Graphiurus murinus
TCTCTTTTCTGGGATCAAAGGTTTTACATACACGATAACAAACACAGTGCTGAGGTCGTCTTTCCAAATAGTGCTTTTCCTACAGACTTCCAATAACCCCTCTCTCTAGCAACCCATCTTCCACTAGCAATCCACAATCTTTCTTCCCAGGACTTCCCCAGCAACCCGGCCAACCTCTTCCCAACCGCTTCTTCTTCCCCACCAATTCCTCCCAGAACTTCCCAGCAACTTTCCAGCCCAGCAACTTCCCAACCAGCCTTTCCCCAACAGCGTGCTTTTAGCCGTGCTCTTTCTTAGCCGAGCATTCTCTATTAGCCATGCGTTCTCTCTATGCGAGAGGTGGAGGCTTTTTATAGCTGCGCCGGGCCTAAGCCACGAGGTGTCTCATACAGCTCTCACCTGGCCGGCCACGAGTCGGGTGTGCTGGTGCATGCGCTCTGGCGTGGCACAGCTGCTTCTGGCACTTTACCAGGCGCCATCTAGAGGCAAGGTCCAGCTGGCCAGGCTAGGCCCCCGACACATCCCCACGATTCCATTTATATGAAATTCAGGAACAGACAAAAGTAATCTGTGGGGTGGAAATGCAGAACTGAGAAAAGTAAGCTGGGCATGGTGGCACACACCTATAACCCCAGTACTTGGGAGGCTGAGATAGGAGGATCTCAGGTTCAAGGCCGGCCTCAGCAATTTAGCTCCCTCAGTGTAATTTAACAAGACCCTGTCTCAAAAGTAAAAAATAAAATAGGGCTGGGGTGGTGGGTTGGGGGTAGAATGCCTCCAGTACAAAGAAGGAAGAGAGGGAAGAAGGGAGGGAAGGAAGGAAGGATGGATGGATTTGCTACAGGGACTAGAGGTATACTAGAACCAGGCTGGAGGGAAACTTCTGTGGTAATGGAAATATTTTATCTTGATCAGAATATCGGTTATACAGTTTCACATTTGCCCAAACTCCCAGAACCCTTGAAATTTATGCACTTCATTCTTATAAATTTTACCTGAATTTTTGAAGTGACATATGCAAAAATAAAAATAATGACTTATGTATCTGTTCACTGTTGCCCACAGAAGCCCCGTGGCCAGATGTGGTGGTGCACACTTGTAATCCCAGTACGTGGGAGGCTGAGACAGGAGGATTGCAGGTTCACACACATGTACATACTTAAAAATATAATGATAGCTCAAGCCGGGTGTGGTGGCAGATTCTTGTAATCCCATTACTTGGGAGGCTGAGACAGGAGGATTGCAGGTTCACGGCCAGTCTCAGCTACTTAGTGAGGCCCTCCGCAACTTAGTGAGACCCTGTTTCAAAATAAAGAATAAAAAAATAGGACTGAGGGTGTAGCTTGGAGGTAGAATATACCTGGGTTCCATCCCCAGTACCACAAAAAAAAAAAAAAAAAGCAGGAGCACACTGCGGGTTCTGGGGGCTTTAAGAGCAGACGTAAGGGGCTTGTTAGGAGGGTGAGCCAGGGGAAGCTGGCCAGGGCCCCACTTCGAGGCCTCTGGGATGACGTCTAAGAAATTCAAACGTTACAGGAAGTCAGAGGATCTCCGTTTCCCCAATGTCCAGCACAGAGTCGGCACTCAGTGAATGACTACACATGAATGAACACATGTGTATGGGTTGTGCAGCTGTTCACGAGCTCCTTAGGAACCGGGATGCTGCTTTAATTCACTTTGCATCCGAAGCACCACTCGTAGTACCAGAAGCATCATTCGCATGCAGTTCAGTACTTGAAACTGGATACAGAAAAGTTCGGTATTTCCCGAGGATGGTATTTTAAGCTGATCAGCTGGAAAATTTCCCGGGACATAATTACCCTTGAAAGATGAGCCTTTGCACGCTGAAATCCTTGCTGCCTGGCTCAACAGGAAATAGTGTGCCCCCTGGGTGGATGGAGGAGACACGGTGGAGAACAGCCAGCCACCCCTCTTCACCCCAGAGACAACGGTTGCTCAGTTGCACCTCTGAATATTTTGTGTGTGTGTGTGAGTGGTATTGGGGATTGAACCCAAAGTCATTCTACCTCCGAGCTACACCCCCAGCCCTACTTTACTTTTATTTTGAAACAGGGTCTTGCTAGGTTGATGAGAGTCTCACTACTTGCTGAGGCTGTCTTCAAACCTGCAATCCTCCTTTCTCAGCCTCCCAAGTACTGGGATGACAGGTGTGCGCCACCACGCCCCGCTGCACCTCTGAATTTTAGTCCCAGCTCTTCACACTCTCCAACTCGAAAAGGACACTGCTTCCCTCTTAGTAAGAGTGATGGGAGACATGAAAGTGTGAATGGGAGCCGGGGGCGGGGGGGGGGGGGGGCTGGTGACACACCCCTGGAGTCCCAGAGACTCAGGAGGCTGAGGCAGGATGACCGCAAGTTCAAGGCCTGCGTGGGCAAGTTAGTGATACCCTGACTCAAGATAAAATAAGGACTGGGGCTGCAGCTCAGGGGCAGAGTGCTTGCCTAGCATGTGTGAGTCCCTGGGTTCAATCCCTAGCACATGTGCGTGTGTGCGCGTGCACACACACACACACACACACACACACACACACACACAATAGATGGGCAAGAGAAAGTTAGGGGAGTATCCAGGTAAATGATGCTGGAATGAATTCAGTGTTTGCACCTTTCAAGGGAGGAACAATGCAAGCACCTAACTCTGTGGTGTGTGTGTGTGTGTGTAAGAGAGAGAGAGAGAGAGAGAATGAATTGAACCCAGGGGCATTCTACACCCCAAGCCCTTTTTATATTTTTGTTTTGAAACAGGATCTTATGAAGTTGCTGAGGCTGGCTTCAAACCTGTGATCCCCCATCTCAGCCTCCCAAGTACTGGGAGTACAGGACTGTACCGCACCCACCCAGCTGAACTCCGTCTTTTATAAGGTTGCAGGGAAGCAGTGGGCCAAGGAGCCAGGATACCGGGTGTAAAAGGGCTAAAGAGTGACGAGTGAGATGCTCATCTGAGACTGGTGCCCAGGGCTCAAAGCCCCGGGGGTTTCTTCTTCAATACACGCATCCTCTTTGCATCTTTGTTACAGAAGGCGCGGGGCCACCAGATAACCAAGAACAGACCGGTGACGACATCTTCGGAAGCTGACGTTTCTCTGGAGAGATGGTACTATCATCAACACCCTGGTCTGTCTCCATCCTTTCAACTTAATGCTCAAAGTTGCAGAGTGGAAAACAGGTACTGAGAGAAATAAAACAGCCATCACACGGCAGGAGGCTCCAGCTGTTTGCCTCCAGGCCCCAAGGAGAGGCTGCTTGATAGGCTGGGCTTTTTGTCTCCTGAGATCTCCTCAGAGAACCTCCGCAGAGAAAATTGCTTCAATTTTCACTAATGGGTTTATTTTAAGGGCGACATCTAGAAAACTCAGATTCGCACTCATTACGCAAAAGGCAGAGGGGGTTAGCGTGGAGCTGTGGCAGATACCATTAGTTAATTGCCCGGCAACCATCCTCCCTTCTCCCTGGCTGACAAGTGCTGGTTTTGCTCAGGATGGCAATATGTTAACCCCGGGCAGTGACTCAGGAACATGTATGCCTGCCTGTCCGGCCTGCAGGGAATGGGTATAGGCTGTGTCCCTCCTGAGCGGTAAGAGGTAAGCAAAGGCCGCTAGGGACATGTCTGGGAAACCCTTTGCCCTCTGAAGAAAGGAGACATCGTCACGGCCACAGTCTTCCTCTGCTTCTTCCTGCCCGACAGCCAGGGCTCTGGTCCCGAGGCAGCCCTGTGGAAGCCACACAAAGGGACAGGCTTGAGCTGCGAAACAGCGCCCTCAGATGGGCAGGAGGGGAAATGCAGGAAGACCAAGTGCCCCTGGGCTGCACCACCCAGCCTGCAAATACCTCTTTCTGGACTTGGCTGTTTTAGGAGGGAAGCTAGCCTCTATTTGTGCGCACGACTGTACTTTGCAGTCACGTATTTCTACCTGATGAAGAATTCTCGCCCGGCTGCACCTCCTGTGGTTTTATGGGCCCAGTTGGTCTTGAAGAGCTGGCTCTTTCCAAAATGAGGAGCCCCGTCAGGACCCACTGACACCCTCGTTTCTGCCCTGGGGCTCACAGGCACCGTGACCATGCCCTGCTCTTCCAGACCAGTCCTTTGCAAAAACAGGAAGCTGCAGCTCCATCCTTAGTGCCGATGGACCCCAGTCCAGAGTGAAGTCCCTTAGGGACGGCCATGAGCGCCTGGTGAATCTGGACACCCACTCTGCCTTCAGCGTGAACAAGAAGCCCACTTTTGCTGCCTAGCCCCGTCATGCCCAATTTGGAGGAGCAGCCTCCCTGGGCGTCTTAAGTCACTGGGAGACACAGGTTTCTATGATCTGAGCTCCATTCCCTCTCAATTTCACCAGGCTCGGGGTGGGCGGCCCCAGCGTCTGGATTTATTAAAAGCTCCACAAGGGAGAGGGGAGAGGGCAGGTTTAAGCCTCCGCACCGCCCTGACACTCTAGCACAAGGAGGAGATGGCAATGTATGCAGCCTTGCGGTTCCTATTTAATGATGAATTGTGATACCACGGCAGGCCTCTCAGCACGGAAGGCAGAACTTAAGCCCAGGACGTTCCTCCCAGCGGGAGCAGCTCCGGGGCCCGGCACAGCCGCATTTTCAATAAAGAAGGAGGTGAAACCCATTACCGGCTGTCTTTATTTCGCTAGCCCACTGGTAAACGATTAGCTCTGCAGAAACTCATCCAGCCGCGCGCTCCTCACTCTCTTTGGCTGGGGACAGGGTGTAATGAGCCGCTTACCGCATCTCCCCGGTAACAGCGGCTACTTGGGGGTGCTTCCCCCAGAGTGCTGCTTGGGAGGTGTCCTTGGAGAGGGTCCGGCGGGTGGGGCTGGATTGTTTGCCTGGCTCAGAGCCAGAGGGCACTGTCTGCCTGGTGACTAGATACTGCTGGGTCTAGCCTGGTGTGATCAGGCTCCTAAGTCCTTGCAATCCTTCCCAAGGTTTCTTCCCGCTAAGCTAGGCCGGAAGTGGTTCGCGCCCCCACAGGACACAAGCCACTGGGGTTGGTGGCCTCTGCAAAGCATTTTAGGCTTTGTCCCAGTTCTGCGGTGTGCCACTGAGATGTGTTCCTTGTGTAAATGGGCAACGTAGGCAGGCGTCATTTCAGAGGGTGTTTGTGGCTGGGACTGGCATTCTATTGGGGGCAGGTGTGGGTGGGCCTCATCCAATCAGTTGAAAGCCTCCACAGAACAAGCAGATGGGCCTCCCCAAGCCAGGAGGAACGGTCCAGCGGGGGGCCTTCAGCCTGTGCCTGCACCGTGGGCTGTCCTGAGCCTCCGGCCTGCTGGCCCCCACGCAGATTTGGGCCCGAGAGCTTCTGTAATTGCATGAGCCAGTCCTGCATGGCGCATCTTCTACAGTGGAGGTTCTGTTTCTCCGGAGAACTCTAGTACTCAACAGCTTCCCAAACTCTCAATACTCCTGAGAGCGTTGCTTCCCAAATGCCATAAAAGAAACAAAGGAAAAAAGGCATCTTTGTCCAAGGCATCAAGAAGTTCAAAGTTTGTGTTTTGTAGTTGGTAATCACTTACTTCTAAGATTGGGCAGTTTGTTTATTTATTTGTTTGTTTATTTATTTATTTTTGGTACTGGGGATTGAACTCAGGGGCATTCTACCTCCGAGCTATACCCCCCAGCCCTATTTTTTATTCTTTCTTTTGAAACAGGGTCTCACTAAGTTGCAGAATGCCTCACTAGGTAACTGAGGCTGGCCTCGAACCCCGATCCTCCGGTCTCAGCCTCCCGAATGCTGGGATTACAAGCGTGCGCCACCACGCCCGGCTGGGAGGCTGGATTTCTTAGAAAATGGTTTGTCAGCTGAGACGCAAAGATGGAGGGAGGGCTTTGGAGGGAGGAGGGAACGTTGAATGACCTGAGTTGCAGGTCCGACCGCATAGCCACCGTGCTGAAAAAGCAGGACCCCACAGCTGTGGAGGAAATCATCTACCCATTAAATAGGGCTTGGGTGCAGCTTGGAGGTAGAACGTTCCTGGGTTCAATTCCCCAGTACCACAATAAGTGCATAAATAAGAAAATGTGTAGACGGTATGATCTGAACTGAATTGGGCCGTGGAAAATGACCCTGGAGTCCAAATGGAGGGTGCGTTGGCGGGGTATAGCCAGGAGGCCGAGGGGATAGACCAAGGAGAAAGAAATCCGTCCTCAGCGGCGCGTGGGATCATCGGGAGCGGAGAGAAAGGACATTTCCTCTAGCGTTGGTGCTGGTGGTGGCCAAAGCCCTTTCGCGGTTGGTTCGGCCCTATCTGGGGATGGCCTGGTCTCTGAGTCTCCTCAGCCTCTGCCCATGGGGACCTCGGCTCCTCTGGGAATCCTCTTTGGGAGAGAACCTCCGCCAGCTCTGGCCACCGCCTCCTCGAGATAAAGGACAGGCGCGGGCTGCTCTGCCGCACCCAGCTCTCCCGGGCCTTTGCTGCAGCCTCTCTTTTGGCAGAAACTCCTCTGGAGAAGCCCCAGAGGACTCCCCAGGCGGCTCTGCCCCTTCGGCTATTTTTAGTATGTCTTTTAGATTTAGAAACAGGCAATATTCTGTAAGAAAAAAAAACCTCATTTTTCTGCTTCCCTCAGGCAGAAAATTTCAATCCTAAACCTTTATGCTAAATGACTTGGTATTTGAGAATTTAGCTCACTACTTTTGCCATGCTATCCTGCTTCTAACTATGCTAAAAAAAAAAAAAAGCTCCGATTTTTTTTTTTTTTTTTTCTGGTACTGGGGATTGAACCCAGGGGCATTCTACTTCCAAGCTACACTGCCAGTCCTATTTTATTTTTTATTTTGATAAAGGGTCTCACTAGGTTGATGAGAGTCTCCCTGTTTGCTGAGGCTGTCCTCGAACCTGCAATCCTCCTGCCTCAGCCTTCCAAGCACTGGGATGACAGGTATGCGCCACCACAGCTGGCTTAAGTGAGCCGCATTTTACAGTCCCAGCTCCAGCAGCAGGTAAATTACAATGAATGGAGTCCCTAACTGTATGGCAACCATGGTGTCCAGCTGCAGGAAGGCAAGCAAGACCGTACCGGATCTGAGATGGGGACCCCACCCCCACCCCAACACATCACAAAACACAGGCATGGACATGCGCGTCCTCTAAGCGGTCTCCGATCCAGGGTTCATCTCAAAAGATGTAGTGTGTGTGTGTGTGTGTGTGTGTGTGTGTGTGTGTGTGTATGGGGATGGATCCCAGGGGTATTTTACCTCTGAGCTACACCCTCAGGGTCTCACTAAGTTGCTGAGGCTGGATTCAAACCTGCCATCCTCCTATCTCAGCCTCCCAAGTACTGGGATTACAGGCCTGTGTCACCACGCCTGGCAGATTTATTGTCATTTATTTTTTTTAATTTTTGGTACTGGGGATTGAACCCAGGGGCATTCTACCTCCGAGCTACACCTCCCAGCCCTATTTTATTTTTATTTTGAAACAGGGTCTCGCTAGGTTGATGAGGCTCACTACTTGCCTGGCCTCAAGCCTGTGATCCTCCTAATCTCTGCCTCCCAAGTACTAGGATTACAGGCATGTGCTACAACGCCTGGCTCAAGATTCACTTCTTTTAAGAGCATTCTTGGGGATTAAGTCTCCATAAAAAGAAATCCTACCTTAACATCTTGTTTACTTGGTACCATTAAGAACTTTAAGCAGGCCGGGCGTGGTGGCGCACGCTTGTAATCCCAGTTCTTGGGAGGCTGAGACAAGAGGATCGCAGGTTCGCAGCCAGCTTCAGCTACTTAGTGAGGCCCTCTGCAGTTTAGTGAGACCCTGTTTCCAAATAAAGAATAAAAAAATAGAGCTGAGAGTGTAGCTCAGAGGTAGAATGCCCCTGGGTTCAATCCCCAGTGCCAAAAAATAAAAAAGAACTTAAAGGAGGAGCTGGGGAGTTCGCTGCATTACAGAGTGCACAAAACCCCAGGAGGAATGAAGCCGCTTGACAACACAGACAACATTCGTGTTATTTGCTTCTACTTATGGTCTCCACTGCAAAAAAGTCAGGACTGACGAGTATCTGTAACTGTCTACTCCCTGAAGAACCAAAGAAATTTCCAGAAGTATAAGACTCGGAGGCAGCCACACACTCAGCTGGGGATGCGGGCATGTGCTTCTGTTGTTGTCAAACCTACAGAAGAGTTGAGCAAATTCGAGGACACCTTCTGGCCTTCGCCTGGAGACACTAGCTGTGCATATTTTATTCCATCTATATTCTCTTCTGCTCTGTGTATGTGAGTATACACACACACACACACACACACACACACACACATCTACATTCACGTATGCAGAAACATTTGAAAGCAAATTGTGGGCGTCGCTCACTAAGTGCTTCTGTATATATTTTCTAAGAGCCAGAGCGTTGTTCTTCATAATCTCCATGCTCCTTTCACGCTTGAGAAATCTAGCACTGATATGTGGAAGGGAAATTTCCAAAACTAGGTAAAATTAGGACTCTTTCGTGGCTATCAAGTGACTATTCATTATTAATAAGGAACTATAAGATACTGTAATCCACTCAGATCAGAATCCAGACAAGAGACTGTGTCCAGAACATCACAAAAGCTGGAGGTGGTGGCGCATGCCTGTGATCCCAGTCCTTGGGAGGCTGAGACAGGAGGATCACAGGTTTGAGGTCAGCCTCCATAATTTAGCAAGGGTCTCAGCAACTTAGTGAGACCCTGTGTGAATCGTGAGGAACCCTGCTTGGGAGGCTGAGATAGGAGGACCACAGGTTCATGGTCAGCCTCAGAAATTCTCCATCAAGGCGGCAAAAGCCCGGATGGTGCCTGCAATGCCGGTCCGTGGCCACCAGATGGCGTGCGGAGTCCGCGGTGCAGGTGCACGGCGGCGCCTCAAGAAATGTGTTACTGGGTCTTTGCAGCGGGCGCCCCGCGGGACGAGAGGATCGCAGGTTCGCGGCCAGCCTCAGCAAATTAGTGAGGTCCTCCGCAACTGAGTGAGATCCCGTTTCAAAATCAAAGAATCAAATAGGGCTGGGGGTGTAGCTCAGAGGTGGAATGCCCCTGGGTTCCATCCAATAATAATAATAATAATAATAATAATAATAATAAAATGCTGGTATGCTGGTGTTTGGAATTAGCATTGCATAGCTGCCTCTTTGTCCCCTCCTGGGGACACATTGACAACGTTGAGTTGACCCAGCCTGAAGTCTCCCCTTGCACATTTATCCTGGCTGGGCCTTGAGTTTCCCGTTTCGAAACCTGCATGGAGCAAAATCCTTCCGGGGGGAAGAAAAAACAACAACAACCATCAGAGGGCTATTTGTTAGGACGACCACATTTCTGGCATGCACACAAGCCCCACAAATGCCCTGTTCTGTTGCAAGGCACTGGGGCTGCAAATACCGTGGGATGTGAGATTTTTTACGTAATCCCGGGCACGAAAGCAAGTCTTGCATTCGGGTGGTTACTGCCTGCCCGGAGCGCTGGCAGGAGCCAGGAGGCTGGAGGCCAAGGGACTCGGGCCACCCATGCAGTGAAACAACCCCCCAGAAATGCAGCTCGGGGAGAGGAAGGGAAGCAAAGAGAGCAGCGCGGTTCCAGGGCGCTCGCACACCCCTTCCCGACAGGCACTTTAAAGTCTGCACGGCTCCTGGCGCCGCAAATCGCAGACCTGGGGTCTATTACACAGACACCAGGGCGTGACAGATCGAGTCATTGGAACCCGGCTCTGTCAAGCTCCAGGTCCTAGGCAGGGAGACCTGCTCTTATTTTTTCAGTTCCAACAGCAATGAATAATTAATAAGCTCGGGTTTTTTTCTTTCTTTTAATGGAAAGTGCCTTTCAGTGGATGGCCGGGGCTTTGCCTCGGTCTCTCTGACAGTCGCTGTTTATTTCCTCTTCTCTCCTTGCAGAGGACTCTGGGAGTGAAGACAAAGTGATATTCACATTTATTTCTGACCCACCAGCGAGCCCGTGTGAAAAAAGAGGAGTCGATGCTGCAATTGGCTTTGGCACCTGCCCCGTTCCTCATTCGACAGAAGTAGCTTCTCACTTCATTCTCCCCCTTGACGGCGCAGTTTGTTGGGAGGGGCCCAGGGTTTGAGGTGAGCAACACCTGAGCTCAGGGAAGGTTGGCAGCTCGCCGGAAGGCACACAGCTCATGAATGTGGGAGCCAGGTGTGCCTGACTTGGAAGCCGGGGTGTGTTTACCTTCACCTGGTGGAGTTAGACGGGGCCTGGGAGGGCGGTTAGAGGAGCCCTCTAAGGACGAAGAACTCCCTTTTCAAACCTTCTCTGCAAGTGGAATGCGAAGTGAGCCTGAACTCCAGGCCTGGAGCCTACAAAGAAGTCAAAGACAACTTCAGAGTTCAGAGAGTCTAAGATAAAGGCAGTAGGGCCGGGCGTGGGGGCGCACACCTGTCATCCCAGTACTTGCGAGGCTGAGACAGGAGGATGGCAGCTTTGAGGCCAGCTGCAGCAACTTAGTCCCTCAGCAACTCAGTGAGACCCTGTTTCCAAATAAAAAATAAAATAGGGCTGAGGGCGTAGCTCAGAGGTAGAACACCCCTGGGTTCAGTCCCCAGTACCAATAACAATTAAAATAACTAATTAAAAGTAAAGGCAGTAGATTTCGTTTCCACTTTCTCTGATAATGGGGTCTGCATGTACTATTTTAAGCTCATGAAGGGCCATATATATGAACTGAGGAACTGGTCCAGATCCATTTTCTCTCAGCCCAGCTCTAAGGGGGGGTCATTGAAGAAGAATGGCCTGGGACCGTGTCCCACAAAGGTGAGGTCATGACCCCCGCCCCCTCACCCGCAGGAAGCGGGTAGTGATTAGTGGGGGAACTCAGGACACACAGTGGTGGTGGGGGGGGGGCAGTGACCCGGCAGGAGCAGAGCTGAGCGCTGAGGAGCCCCAGCTTCCTGGCGGACCCTCACTGTGATGGGCTCCGTTTGAATCCTGAGGAACCCAAGTCAGGTTTCAGTTACCATCAAACACCCAAAACTTGGCCTGTGGTCACTAAAAAAGTCCGCCGCGGTCTTGGACCTCTGCAGCAAACCAGCCAGGCTTGGGATGGGGCTGAGGGAACCGGTGCAAGGCCTCCTCTCAGGGCAGAACCCCAGGGTAGCCCGGAGCCTCCGCCGCCCACCCGGGAATCACAGGCGAAGGGGGTGAGGTTGGAGGGCCGCATGCTTGTTTGCAAATGAAGTTACGGGGATTGCTAGGGAGATTTATACAGGTAATTACGCGGTAATGGCCGCGTAAAGCAGCTTGAGTTGGAATTCCTGGATAATGCTGCAGGGGCTCAGGCCCTTTGGAGAAATGTCTTACTGTTTAGCATGCTCAGAAACACGGTGGGTTTTTATAGCACCCCACTTTCTCCGACTGGCAATCTCCGAAGCTCTCCGGGGAGGACCAGGTCTCGGCGTCACCTGGCTGTGGTCTCTGGTCTCTCAGGGTATTTATTCATTTATGTGCGGAGCTTATATGAGATCACACGGGCCCGCACTGCCCCGGAGGAGAGCAGGAAAGGCAAGAAGACATCCTACGAATGGTCTGCCCAGGGAGACAATGTTTTGATGCGTGGAATTATCAAGATCCTCTCTACACCCGGCTTGAAATGCTCCAGTGTCATGAATGGAACCTTGAAGCCACCAGGTGCAAGGACTGTCCAAAGACCCTGCCGAAACCTAAGTTCTTCCCTTGCAGGCGAGCAATGAGGCCTTCTATCCCTGAGGCCGGGCAGAGCCCGAGAGCTAGCCCAGTCGGGACGTCGGGACTGGCTCCTTGCACCTTGATGCAGCCGTACCTGCCTCTTCTCTAAATTGGTTACCTTCCATCTAGAGAGAAAGAGACCCACTTCTCTGCACACACGCACTGTTACGAGTTACACCACTTAAAATGTAGCAGTCCACGCTGGGCGTGGTAGTGCACGCTTGTAATCCCAGGACTTGGGAGGCTGAGACCGGAGGATCCGGGTTCGTGGCCAGACTCAGCTACTTAGTGAGGCTCTCCGCAACTTAGTGAGACCCTGTTTCAAAATAAAAGAATAAAAAATAGGGCTAGGAGTATAGCTTGGAGATAGAATGCCGCTGGGTTCCATCCCCAGTAACACACACACACACACACACACACACACACACACACACACACAAATGTAGCAGTTCGAGGGTGCTCTGATTTTCTTCTTTCTCTTAATGGTGGGAGCCTAAATAAATATCCCACCTGGGACTAAGAGTGTGGGCAATCAATACAGCTGATGCAGGATCCCGCTATTTTGAGCATCCGAGGCGGGGCTTGCTTACGGGAAGCCCCGACACGCCCTCTTCCTGCGCACCTGCTCCCACTCAGGATCTGAAATGCTCTCGGTTCAATCAGAAAGGGCAGGAGGGCGCGCTCCCTCGCCTGTGAGCTGCGAGACCAGAAACTCTGCAGACCACGATTTTAGATTATGCCGCACCTGCACTCGACACAGGAGGGTGACGGCATGATCCTTCCCCTTCAGCATCTTCTGGGCTGGGTCTGGAGCCGGCACCGTGAACACACGCCGTAGCACGCCGCGCTCAGCGGGGCACTGAGGCACAGTGGCCTGGAGCTCTGGCTGGCTGGTTGGCAAATGCCACACACGTGCAGGGGCTAAGGCAGGGAGAGGGGGTGCTGCTGGGTCCTGAAGCCAGCCCTTGCTGGGTCACCAAGCGGGTCCTGGGACCTGCAGACGTGGAGTCCTGCGCACAGAGGAGGAACAGCCTGGACACGGCTTAGGGGTGGATGTAAGTAAGGACCCCAGCGTCCTCGTCCAGTCCCGAGGATGCTCGTCATCCTCAGAAGATGCAAAGGGAATAAGTGAACTAGTAATCGTCTAGGCAAAGTCGAGAGGCGGTGAGTGCTAACGCACCAGCCGCTCCGTCTGCGCACCTATGGTGGGTGCAGGAGGACATGGCTGATACAACCGAACACCGGGCTGTCTCCAGACGTTAGTGTGGGGCCTTACAGGAGGGGACCAGGGGAACGGTTGGGAGAAGGGAGGAGCTAGCTCCAGCGAGGTAAAGAAAGGGAGGTATTTTTTGTTTTTGTTTTTGTTTTTCTGTACTGGGGATAGAACCCAGGGGCATTCTACTTCCGAGCTACACCCCCAGCCCTATTTTTTATGCTTTATTTTGAAACAGGGTCTCATTAAGTTGCGGAGGGCCTCACTAAGTAGCTGAGGCTGGCCTCGAACCCGGATCCTCCGGTCTCAGCCTCCTGAATGCTGGGATTACAAGCATGCGCCACCACCCCCAGCTCTGTTTGTTTATTTACTTACTTATTTATTTATTACTATTAGCCAGGTGTGGTTGTGCACACCTTTAATCCTGGTACTTGAAAGGCTAAGACAGGAGGATAGCAGGTTTGAGGCCAGCCTCAACAATATAGTAAGACCCTGTTTCAAAACAAAAAAATAAAAAATAAAAAAAGGCCTGGGGGTGTAGCTCGAAGGCAGAATGTCTCTGAGCTCAATCCCCAGTACCAAAAAAAAAAAAAAAAAAAACTTTATTTTTTCTTAATTACCACCTTTTCCAGATCCCTAGCCCCATTCAGCCAGTGCAACCCAAATTACTCTGCCGCAGAGGATGAATTAAATGCTGGCAGCGAGGGTTTCATGCAGAAGAGCCCCCGGCTCTCAGGCAGCCCTTACCAGCACCTCTCCGCGGCTCTGAATTTTTAGTATCCCTGGGGCTCACGGATGCTAATGGCCGCTCTCTTCCTCTTACTGTAATAACACTTAGCACTTGTGTCCCGCTACATAAAATCAGTTTGAGTGCCCGCCAGCCCTGGAGAGGCAGGTCCCTCATTAGACCCGGCTGCCAGTGAGTCCTCAGGGTGCCGGAGCCAGCGGGGACCATGCTTGGCTTTGGTCTGAAATTCTCATTCCAAATTGTCCTTGGTTAGCAGCGCATTGTGGTGGCGCACACTTGTAATCCCAGTACTTGGGAGACTGAGGCAGGAGGACCGCAGGTTGGAGGACAGCCCTCAGCAAATAGTGAGACTCTCATCAACCTATTGAGACTCTGTTTAAAAATAAAAATGAAATAGGGCTGGGGGTGTAGCTTGGAGGTAGAATGCCCCCTGAGTTCAGTCCCCAGCACCACACAATAATAATAACAACAACCATCATCGCCATCATGGCCATCATTGGTATCCAGTCATCCGACTCCACACCCCCCTGCACTGGAGGGATTGCTTCCTGCCCAGGGTCCAGAGCCTCCCTGGGATACCACCCTGCCTGCAGACACCGCCAGCAGGGTGCCGGTCCTCCCCAGAGACAAATGCAAACCAAACTTGTCACACCTGTGACAGGAGGAATCGTAAGTACGAGAAATTAGCAGGTAGACTGTGAAAGGTGAATTTGTGGGATTATCCACTGTGAAAGCAGCAAAGATCCCAACACCGTGGAAAAGGTTAAGGAGCCCTGGGAGACTGAGAGCAGGAGAGGCCAGGTCCCAAGTTAGTTGGTCCCAAGGATCCAAATCGCCGGGACTGGCCCCTTGCACCCGCAAAGCCAGCACCTCTCCCCTGCGTGCCCTTGAGGGAGGAGGAGAAGCTTCTGCTCCAGCCATCTTCATCGTGCTCCCCCGACCTCCTCAACAAGAGCTCAAGGTTTTAAACACTCACTAAAATGTTCACCTGTCACTAAACGCACACAGAGCCGGGCATGGTGGCATGCACTTGTCATCCCAGTCCTTGGGAGGCTGAGACAGGAGGATCGCAGGTTCAAGGACAGCCTCAGCAAGTAGGGAGACTCTCATCAACCTATCGAGACCCTGTTTCCAAATAAAAATAAAACAGAGATGGAGCTGGAGCTCAGAAGTAGAATGCCCCTGGGTTCGAGCCCTAGGGCCATCCATCTGGGGTTCCGAGGTGTGGGGCCTGAGCTGGCTCCAGGCAGAACTGCTCACAGGTTTATTGTGGAGGGGCTCAGGGTCCTGTCTCTACTTCTGGGGCATTCCCTGCCTCCTCTGGTGCCCCCTGGCTCTTTCTTCAGCTCTCCCAGAAGCCCTCTTCCCAGGGTCTGCACCCTCAGCCCAAGAGCCCACAGTCCCCGAAGACGAACCTGGTGGAGTCCGGCCCGCCTTCCCGGTGGAGAGTTCTGGGCCGCCACTCGTCACTCTGAGCTTGACCCTGACCTCAGCCCTACCCGAATCCCCTAACCCATCCCTGGAAACGCCATTCCAGCCAAGCGGGACCCTGCCTTCCACGATGCAAACCAGTTCAGCGGGCTTCTCGGATCCCACAGAGCCGAAAATGTGGATCTCTCTCAGTGGCCAAGAAGCGAGACACTTCTTGGAAAACTCGTGCTGTCGCTCAAAAATTCATAGAAGGATTGCATTCCAAAATTAAAATGCTGAAAAACTTACCTACAGGTAGGGCTGAAGCCCAGGAATACCAGACTGTAGCCCGTGGCTGGGGCACCCTTAGAACCCCCTACCTCTTTCTTCCCCTGGACCTCCCTCGACTTTCCTCCTGAAACATCCAGGACAGTTTAAGAAGTCTGCGACAAATGCAGCAGTGTGTGTGTAGCTCAAAGGACCAGGTGCATTTCTGGGGGTCCATAAAGCCCGCCCTCCCTCCCCTGTCTCTAGACACTTTTTTCTGTGTGTTTTTTCCAAGTGTTTTCTGACCCGAAAGGATTCAGGATTCCACGTATAGACCCTGGACACATTTTTGCGCCATTTTATATAAAGACAGGAAAAGAAAAAAAAAAAAAAAAACCCGCTGGGCCCTGCACGGGTGGATTTATTTGCCTACAAGCTGGAAACTTCATCTCCTTACCCCCATGTGGATCGGGGCTCTGCAGTGGGAAAGCCGGCCAGCGGCGTGCAGAGCTAGTGGTTCTACCAAGAAACCTCCACTGTCCGCCTCCACAGCCGGCAGGGCCTCCCAGGGAGGCTGTCTTGTCGCTGGTTTGGGGAAGGATATTATGCTTGGGGGTGAGGTCTGCAATTGTCGCTGCCCAGAGACAAGCACTGAGCTCCACCAGGATCAGTGCTCTGAGGCCCCTCGTCTCCGTCACAAATCCTCCAGTGGAAAAAACTCGGTGTTCGGATTGACCGGCCGGCCATGGGGAAAAATAAAGAGTTCCCATTCTAAAACTGCCTTTGAGATATTCCAGAGGCGTTCTTCCTGTCGATCTTTCATTAATTATCCAGGGGAAGTGATTCTGTAAAGCTACACACAGCACAGTGATTCACCGGACATAATTTCCTTCATTTTTCCATCCAGTTGAAATCTTTCCAGGAGCCTCGATTCGCAACCAAGCCGGGAGAAAAGTCAGCGGAAAGTCCTCCAAACACCGCCAGGATCCCAGCTGCGCTCCGCTGCAGAGGCGCAGCCAGGCAACGGGAGCCTTCGCTTTCCCAGATGTTTATAATGAGCAGGGAGGCGGCAGTACATTCTAGTGACCGAGTGAACTCCAGAATGTAGGACCAGAACCACGAGCCAGAGCACCGCAAGGTCCCGAGCCCGTGTTCAAAACACGAGGAATCATAAAAGTCCACGCTACTCATTTAAAAAACATTACATAGGAGACATCTAAAGCGAAGAAGCCCTGGAATGTTATTCTACAGCGATATCATTCACTTCATCTTGCTAGAATCGATGCTGACTCCACGTTGGTTGTTATCCTCAATACCCATAAGTGTTACCTCCCTGCTGCTAACACGTCAGGGTGTTTTTTTTTTCCCCTCTCTTCTCTCTGTCTCCCTCTCTTAAAGACACATCTGCATACACCCACCCACACATTCCTCTCTGATTTGCTTCAATCCGCTGCCCCACCGTGAAGCAGAGATCAAGGGTAACAAAAGTATTCCTTATTTTATTTTATTTTGGGGGTCCTGGAGGTTGAACCCAGGGGCATTCTACCTCTGACCTATAGCCCCAGCCCTTTTTATTTTATTTACTTATTTATTTTTTAAGTTTTCAAATAATGTCTGAGTCACTGAAGCTGTCCTCGAACCTGCCATCCTCTTGCCTCAGCCTCCCAAGTACTGAGGGTACAGGCGTGTGCCACCACTCCCCCGTCATTTCTTTAAAGGGGCAGAAGCCTGCTGAGCTGCGCCCACACCACCAGACTGAAGATCCACACGCCTTCCCCCTGGGCGCGGAGTTAAGGGAGCCTTGGAGAAAGACTTCATCAGTTATTCAAAGGCATGGATTGTAAATGCAATTACTGTGCATAATTAGCTGTTTCATCTTTAGTGTCAGTGAATTTGGAATTCAATCTCCGATTGCACCAAATAGAATACTAAGCAGCTCCCCCCAGCCAGCGGGCCGGCGTCGTTGTCTGCCCGTAGCTAGATAACGTGGTGGCCAAAATCCTTTGCTCCGCCCCGGGATGAAGGATGGGCGGAAAGGGCTGGAGACAGGCCACCACTGGCTTGTGTTAGATCCTCGAGTGTCTTGACACTCACAGGAAGACGCCGGTCGGTCACAGTCACCTCGCTGCTGGACATGCGTGGCCCGGGGCCACCCAGCCGTCCCCAGGTCTGCCCTTCCGGTGAGCTTCTCCAGGGCAGAGGCCAGCTCTTACTCAGTGCTGTGTTTCTACACTGAGCACAGAGCCCAGCTCGCTGCAATGTTCCCTGCATGGATGGACGGACGGACGGACGGACAGACGGATGGACAGCCAATCAAAATCAGCCAGGGGCAAGACCTGCAAAGATATGGAATGCCCATTGAAATAGCTGTTTTCTGTGTCTCTAAAGAAAAACGAGCCATCTAAATTAGAGGAGCCTCGCCGCCCTCTTCTAAGATAAACCGTTAGCAAACCCGGCTCCCTCGGGTGGCGTGGTGCCTTTCAGCCCATTAGCCAAACGCCTGCAACCAGCCACGGAGATCTCGGAGGGCGGATATTTGTGAATTAGTTCAAGGCTTCTTGCTGGACATCTGTGTCTATCAAAGGAAGAGCTTGGGCTTTCTGCAGAGAAACTCAGCTTCAGTCCTAAAATTCAAGTCACCAACAAATGGCTGGATAACAATATTTAAAAGTATACGGCCGGGTGTGATGGCACTCACCTGTAGTCCCAGTACTTGGGAGGCTGAGACAGGAGGATCAAAGGTTCAAGGCCAGCTTTGGCAACTTGGCAAGGCCCTAGGCAACTTAGTGAGACCCTGTTTCAAAATAAAAATAATAATAATAATAAACTAGGGCTGAGTGTATAACACAGAGTCAGAATGCTCCTGGGTTCAATTTCCAGTACAAAAAAATAGTAATAAAATAAAATAAGATAAGCCATCAAATTCAAGTGTCACCTCCGCATGAACCTCAAATCTAGTTTTGGTTTATGACCTATCTAGAATTTATTCAGTTGTTCCTGGAATATAGGCCTCGTAATAATAGGAACCATACCTGTGTCGCTCATTACCATATCCCAGCTCCCAGAAAAGTACTCAAGGAAAAATTTCCAGGCAACTAATTCATATGCACAGAGCCATGGAGACAGAAATTTCCTATTAGGAAGTTGTGAATCACTTTCTTATCTCCAGGAAAAAAAAAAAGCTCACTGACCCCGCTGTGGAAAGAACATAGATACAGGCATGAAAGGACTGACAATTTTATCCCCCAAAGAGGAACTGAAACCTGTAAGACCTGCAGAGAACAAAGTCAAGAAAATGGTCCCTCAAAATATGGCCCAAGTACTTCCAAATAAGGACTCCAGGGGGAGGAAGAGCGGACTCAGAATATCATGGCGCTAGTGGTCACTGGCCAAGTCTGCAGTTGATTTAGCAGATGGAGGTGGGACGACAGGGCTGCAGCTGACGGAGAGGCTGAGAGTGTGAACGGAAGGGCCCTCCTCGCCTCGCCCAGCCATACTGGACACGCACCTGTGCTCAGAATGGACCTGCACAGCCGGGTGTGGTGGAGCACGCTTGTCACCCCAGGGGGAGGTTGAGACAGGAGGATTACAGGTTTGCCACCAGCCTCAGCTACTTAGTGAGGCCCTCTGCAACTTGGCGAGACCCTGTTTCAAAATAAAGAATAAATAAAAAGCCGGATGTGATGGCGCACACTTGTAATCCCAGCATTCAGGAGGCTGAGACCGGAGGATCCAGGTTCGCAGCCAGCCTCAGCTACCTAGTGAGGCATTCCACAACTTAGTGAGACCCTGTTTCAAAATAAAAAATAAAAAATAGGGCTGGGGGTATAGCTCGAAGGTAGAATGCCCTGAGTTCAATTCTCAGTACCGCAAAAAACAAAACAACAACAAATAAAGAATAAAAAAATAGGGCTGTGTAACTCAGAGATAGAATGCCCTTGGGTTCAATCCCTAGGACCACAAAAAAAAAAAAGAAAAGAAAAAAAAAGAATGAACCAATGAACCCGCATACCACAGGCATAGTATGCAACTCCTCACCCCCAGAGGGAGCAGAATGTCAAAACAAAACAAAAGAACCCAGCACCCACACGGTTTCTAAACACCAGGGTTCCCATAGGTGGCAGGAAGGGTTTGTAATTCCCACAGGGGGCTGTTTGCCAACGGCTTGTCCCAAAGCTTGCAAGAGAAAGACAGATTCCCACACCAGCCCACAGCCAATTGTCACGATGACTAAAGAGAAATTGGGAAACAGAAAGTGAGGTCTTCCAGTTCACCCTGTGGCCAGACCCTCTGCCCCAGTCGCTCTGGGGAAACCAAGTCCTGGTTACCGAGTCAGGCTTCTGACCCTTAGTGCTGCACCCAGGAGCCCAGACCCAGGGGCATTCTACCTCCGAGCTACACCCCCAGCCCTATTTTTTATTCTTTATTTTGAAACAGGGTCTCACTAAGTTGCGGAGGGCCTCACTAAGTAGCTGAGGCTGGTCTCAGCCTCCCAAATGCTGGGATTACAAGCGTGCGCCACCACGCCCAGTTCCTTCTACTGTTCTTTAACATGAATACTACCCTCTCCGTACCACAGATGAGGCCCCCGAGGCTTAGAGCTGTTCCGTTCTTGCCCAAGATCACCCGACACCCAGTGAAACTCAGGGGACCGGCTGCAAAGTCTGCACCCTGTATCTTAACTGCCAAGCTCAGCCAACCAGTCTCCATCCCAGCCCCCGGGAGACACATGGAGTTCAGAAGAGGAAGAAGTAAAGTAAGAAAAGCTGACACTGGGTGTGCAAGCCCTGGGCTAGGGTGGGAAAGCCCCTTTTTGTGTCCTTGTACGAGCATCGGTTATTTTTTTTTCCCCTCTTGGTTCTCAGGGGGGTGTAAGTGAGAGTCTAGTTAAACCTGCCCCTGGGATGGCCCAGAGTCTGCCCCGGGGGCCCCGGCGAGTGCTGGGCTGCCCCTTCCTGCCAGCCAGTCCTGCCAGGGACGGGTGCCATCTTGCTGGAGGAGAAGCTTTCTGGGACACCAGCCAGGCGCGCAGGGACAGAGCTGTGCTTGTCATTTCTGTGCTGCACAGGGTCTCCTTGTGCCAGAAGTCCCTGAGGCACTGGGCAATAAGGCCACAGTCACCCCATCCCGGCCCAGTCCCTGGGCACAGTCCCATTCAGAAACCTGGGTCCCCGTCAAGGTCTGATGCTAGCGTGGCCACGCCCACCAAGCCACGGAATTTCTTTGCACTTGGGATTTCTCCTTCTCTCTTTCTTTCTTTCTTTCTTTCTTTCTTTCTTTCTTTCTTTCGTGGTACTGGGGATTGAACCCAGAGGTATTCTACCTCCAAGCTGCACCCCCAGTCCTACTTTATTTTTATGTCGAAACAAGGTCTCGTAAGGTCGATGAGAGTCTCACTACTTGCTGAGGCTGTCCTTGAACCTGTGATCCTCCTGTCTCAGCTTCCCAAGTACGGAGATCACAGATGTGCTCCACCACGCCAGCTGGGTTTCTTGTTCTTAATACGAATGGAGAAGAGGCTTGGGTGTTGCTTCCTCTCTAAACATTCGTTTCCGTCCCAAAGCCCGGCCATCCTGAAGCTGTCCGCTTCTGGGTGATGTGGTTTCCAGTCTCTCAGGTTCATAGGACAGGGAGCTTCCCCAGCGGGGCTGGTCGTGGTGTCCCCAGAGACCGGGCACAGAAGGGAGGCACGGCCTGCAGAACCGAAACAGGACAGTGGCAGAGCTGGCAGAGGGAGGAATCAGCGCCCTTGGGCTCCACCTAGAGGCAGCTGCCTGGCCACAAACCCTCAGGGTATGTAGCTGTGTCCACAGTAGCCCATGGACTCCAAGCTCGCAGGGAGGACGGTGCTCCTGGCTTCATCAACCATCATGGCCATTCATGACTAGGTGAACACCAGAAGACCCTACCCTAACCCGGTGACCCCTCTCCACTTTAAGCTGCTCAAACACCTGAGCGACACTGACTGTAGCTGTGGCTATACAGCCTTCTGGAATGTTCCTGCAGCTGAAGCAAGTCGGAAAAGATGGACACAAGGTTCCTGGACCCGGGTCGGCAGGAAGGGCCGTAAAGACACGCCTCCTTTTGCCCACCGGTGTACGGTATGAAAATATGCAAAGACAACATTATAGGTCAGGTTTCCGGCCAGCAAATGAAGACACCGGGAAATGAAGGGAGGGATTATTCCACTTGGGCAATGGCTGGCCGCCTTTCTTCCCCGTGGCTCCCCTCGAGCTGTGGAGAGACGCCCCGGGTGCAGGCCAGAGGGCAGATCACGCGCCAGCACTCTCTAGCCGGGTCTTTGGAGCTGCGGCTCTTCTTGGAAGGTCACAGGGTAACGGGATAATTGGAGAGCTTGGGCTTTTCCCAGGAAAGATGAAAGCAGAGGCAGCTCTCCGCTGCTCTAAGCCTGCTGCCTTGTTTCTTTAAAAAAAAAAAAAAAAAAAAAAAAAAGGTCCTCCAACATGGAGAAGCAGGCGTCTATCCCTTCTCAAGTCCCCAGCCAATGTTTTGAATAGAACAAACACCTATTTCACGAAAGAAGTACATTTTTTTTCAAAGGCCGCAGCAACAGGATACCCTGGCCGCCGGGTCACCGAGGTGTTTTTTTGGAGAAGGAAAAGAGCTATTCAGCATTAAAGATTCAGGAATGTCTGTTGACATATTAAGGAAGCAACCTCAGGGGACAGCTGACAGGCTCCAGGAAGCATCACCAAGGACACAGTGACGCAAATGCGTTCCGTTCTCACAGGCTGGCAGGCTGCCGGGCTCCCTCGCCTGACGCTGATGTAATGCTAATCCCTATCTGGGTTAGCTTGCCTTGGATATCAGCTCAAGCGGCGGCTCCCTCGGCTAGAATCAACAGCAGGCTCCTTTGATAGAAGACAGTAAAGAAAAAAATTACATATATAATATATATCTGTATCTACACACACACACACACACACACACACACACACACACACACACACACATATAGTGAGAGAAAGAACTCCAGATTCTACTGTGCGAAAATCCTGTACAGTGTGCAAAAAATTAGAGAGAAGAAGAAAGGAGTCCAGTATCAACCTAAGAGGCACCTTAACACAGCCGGACGTCTCCAGATGCAGGGGGCCAGTTGTCCACCAAACGTTCTGCTCTTTCATAATTCTGGCTCGTATGTTTTTAAGCATAACGGAGAAATATGCCTAATTCCCAGCCGAGCTACGTAATGAGGGGAAGAAAGAGAGCACATTAGTTGTGAATGTGAAAATAATGATCTTTCCCATTATTGAATAAATGGGCTGGTTCCTTTTAAGCGGAGGCATCAGCTATTGCTTTTTAAGGACTTCTTTCTTCAAGACCACCGCTTTTCAGTTATTTTAGAATAAATAACGAGAATAATAATTATGTGGTTTTCTTTTGTTGTTGCTGTTGCTGAGGATGGAACTCAGGGGCGTTCTACCTCCAAGCTGCACCCCAGCCCTTTTTTTTTATTTTTTTAATTTTTGCAACAGGGTCTAGGTAAATTGTTGAAGTTGGCCTCGAACCTGCAGTCCTCCTGTTTGTCTCCCAAGTACAGGGATTACAGGTGTGCATTACCACCATGCCCTCAATTCTGCAAATGTTAGTCTCGGGTTGAATGTTTGTGGGAAGTGTCTTCTGCAGGGTGGCTGAGACAACTTCCCGCTTTCTCTCTCAAGCATGGCAATTTCAGCCATCCCAACCGAGAGAGATAAAGAAGAACCCATTTTAGAAACCCACCTCAACTGTGCACAATCTTATGTATTTACTAGATCACACTTAGGTGGAAGGACCTACGTTATCCTGGAGAAAACCAGTAGCAAATGCATAATTGGCTCCAAAGCCTTCAGGAAGCAAATCATCAAGACTACCCCCAAAAGAAGGTGGGGAGAGGGAGGGCAGGGCATGGTGGAAATGACCTACTGCTTATCTTCTGCATGCTTATAGTGTATTTCTTTTTTTCCTTTTTTTTTTTTTTTTTTTTTTTTTTTTTGGTACTAGGGATTGAACCCAGGGGCATTCTACCTCTGAGCTACACCCCCAGCCCTATTTTTTTATTCTTTATTTTGAAACAGGGTCTCACTAAGTTGCGGAGGGCCTCATTAAGTAGCTGAGGCTGGCCAAGAACCCTGATCCTCCTGTCTCAGCCTCCCAAGTACTGGGATTACAAGCTTGCACCACCACATGTCACCTATAGCACATTTCTTTTAAGGTACAAGCTGTTTTTTGTTGTTGTTGTTTGTTTGTTTGTTTTTCAGCATATGAGAATTTTAATGATGAGGTTCAAGGGACTTTTTTGTGTGTGTGTGGCACTGGGGATTGAACCTAGGGGCATTCTACGAACTCTGAGCTATACCCCCAGCCCTATTTTTAATTCTTTGTTTTGAAGGTCTCACTAAGTTACAGAGAGGCTCACTAAGTAGCTGAGGCTGGCTGCAAACTCAGATCCTCCCGTCTCAGCCTCCCAAGTACTGGGATTACAAGTGTGCGCCACCACGCCCGGCTTCTAAACCGCTGGAAATTACATGAAAACTTGACGGGTGTGTACGTGTTTTTCTGAGAGGAGAGCTCACAGATTTTATTAACACCTTACAGGGGTCCGAGAGCCCCCCACTAAGGTTAAAACTGACAGATTCTAAGGAGTTAAAAATCCCTTAGAAATTAGATCTCGATTTTCCTCCAACTCCCAATGAGATAATTTATTTACAGGTAGAGAAAGTGGGAAGTTGAGAGGCTAAGTCACTGTCCAGGGGCAGTGAAGCGGATGGCGTGTTATTATCTAGGCCGCTAGGTCAGACGGCCTTGGTCGGTGCCCGTGTTCCTGCGGCGAGCCCATTAGTCAGAGGCTCCTCCTTAGAGAGGGCCAGGGAACCGGGCCTCCTGATGAACTCAGCTTCCACACCCTAGATACACTTTGCTTCCAGCACTTTCCATGCCCACCCACCCTTCCCTCTCCCTCTCCCCCACCTGCTGCCCAAAGACTCCCCAACCAGGCCAAGACTGAGCAGGGACAATGCCGCAGTATTTCAACACCTCGGCAGTCCTGCCTGGACAAGCGCATTTCGTATCTCACCTTTCCGCGATAAGGCAATGCTGGCTTCGGAAGCCCGGAACCGCTCCTGTCAAGGAGGACACGGGGCAGGAAGCGAGAGTGCAGAGACGAGGGGAAGGGTCGTCCTGGGGTTGTGGAAAGCTCTGTCTCTGCTGCCGCGAGGGCTCCGGCCAGCTGGGGCAGGGAGCAGAGTGCTGCCTGCTTCGGTCCAGTCGCCTGTGGATGGACACAGGAAATGTCCACTCCTGCTCCAAGCGGTAGAAGAGAGCACGGGAGCAGGCAGCAAGAGTCGGTCTCTTCTTGAAAGCCACCATATATAGATAGATAGATAGATAGATAGATAGATAGATAGATACACACACATATACACACACTACATGTATATACACATTACATATATATACACACAACATATATACACACTACATATATATATATACATACACTACATAAATATATACCCACACTACATATATACACACATGCACACTACATATATACACACTACATAAATATATACACACTACATAAATACACACACTACATATATACACGTACACATGCTACATATATACACACACATACACTACATATATATACACACACACATACACACTCTACATATATATGGCATTGAAATATATATATAAGCTGGGTGTGGTGGTGCACGCTTGTAATCCCAGTACTTGGGAGGCTGAGACCAGAGGATCTGGGTTTGCAGCCAGCCTCAGCTACTTAGTGAGGCTTCCTCAACTTAGTGAGACCCTGTTTCAAAATAAAGAATAGAAAATAGGGCTGGGGGGTGTAGCTCGGAGGTAGAATGCCCCTGAGTTCAATCCCCAGTACCGCAAAAAAAAAAAAAGAAATATATATATACATACACACTAGATATATATGGCATTGAAATAAATATATATATACACACATACACCCACACTACATGTATATATAGTGTTGAAATATATACATACACACATGAAATATATATATACACACATATTACATATATATGGCACTGAAGTATATATATATATACACACACATACTATACATATATAAGGTGTTGAAATATATATACATATATATGTATATGTATATATATATATATATACATATATATATATATAAGAGAGAGAGGGAAGGAGTGTGAGTGTGTGTGTGTGTGTGTGTGTGTGTGTGTGTGTGTTTTACTGGGGATTGAACCCAGGGGCAGTCTACCTCTGAATTATACCCCCAGACCTTTTTATTTTTAGTATTATTATTATTCGAAACAGGGTCTCGCCAGGCTGCACAGTCTCCCTAAGTTGCTGAGACTGGTCTTCAATTTGCCACCCTCCTGTCTCAGCCTCCCAAGTCCTGGAATTTACAGGCCCGAGTCACCAGACCCAGCTAAAGCAACATTATTTAAGGTCAATTTTTACGGTTACAAAATAATATTTACTCAGTGTTGAAAACTGGGAAGGGGGGCAAGTAAAAAGAGGAAGAAAAAAACCACCTGTAATCTCATCTCTTTCAGACATCATTCTGAATAAACACACACCTTGGCTGCTGGGCCCGGGCCCTCCTCCTCCACACTGTGACCGGAAGAAGTCGCAAACCCTGGTCTCTCGGTGGGGAGACTGGAGGATAAAACCTTTTCCTCCTCATGGAGCTAGCTAAGATTATGGATTTGGAATCGATTGGCAATTGCACAGATCTATAGTACAAATTGCAAGCGATCTCTGCTGTTCTCCTAGGGGTTTCTTCGCCCCAATCCCTGCAGTCTGAGACTGGTCACGTGTTCCAGGTAGAACTTGTAGGCACCTCCTCAGTTCAGAACCTAATCTTGCCTTTGATGCTACAAATCGTGCTCCTCGCAGACCTCTGACCCAAACGACTCCATCCCAGTACTTAGTAATACCACTGGGGCACACCATGCTAGTTTTATACTCTGAAACTTCTAGCCAGGCAGGGTGGTGCAGGCCTGTAATCCCAGTACATGGGAGGCTGAGACAGGAGGATCGAAAATTGGAGGCCAGCCTCGGCAATGTAGTGAGACTCTCAAAAACCTAGTGAGACACAGTTTCAAAAAAAATAAAAATAAAAAGGGCTGGGCTGGGGGTGTAGCCTGAACTTCCTGTATACTTTCCCTTGCAAAGAACATTTCAGCCCATCTCAAAATGCAGATCACTTCCAATGCTTCATTTAATATATTTCCATCCAAACTCGGCATGCGGGGGAGGGGGGGGCTAACACATTCAGAACTGGTTTTTACATGATAACTACATGACATGGCATTGAAATTTACATCCGTCTTCTGGTTTTGTGTTCATAAACTTGTGTTTCCAATCTCTATATATCCTTCTCTGAAAACGCTTAGAAAATAGATTTTACAAAACATTGGACATGAATGTCATTTGTTGTGTGTGAATTTGCTAAGAAATAGGGTGTACCACAGCTGTTATTTTATCCACATAGCCTCCTCAATCTGTCGTGCGTTTACTGTGTTTTATAAATATGTGACATATTTGGAAATACATTGTTCACATATCTTGTGTGCTCTCCATTCAAGGCGGGCTAAAAATAGAGTATCGATTTGTCAACATGGCTTTCAAAAAAATGAGATTGCCTCCGTTTGAAAACTTCCAACGAAGCCCACAGTTCAGGCCAGGTGGTTATCACACTTCCCGTGTCTTACTCTGCGGCATTTGTATACATTCCCATCTCCACCCACTTGGTGCCTACAGAGTCTCGGAAAAAAAAATATCAGACGTGGGACCCAAGAGCCAGGCCGTTCAGAAGGAGCACTGCCTTCCGTTCTAGAATGCCGGGCAAGCTTGATGCGGGAGCTCAAGAGAAAGACTCGAGAATGTTCTTTATTTTGTTTTGTTTTTGCAGTACTGGGGATTGAACCCAGGGGCGTTCTACCTCTGAACTACACCCCTAGTCCTATTTTTTATCCTTTATTTGGAAACAGGGTCTCACTTATTTGTGGAGGGCCTAAGTAGCCGAGGCTGGCCATGAACCTATGATCCTCCGGTCTCCCAAGTACTGGGATTACAAGCGTGCACCATCACGCCCGGCTTAGAGAACGTTCTTTCCGAGGAGTCAGCACCGTCACCGGGAGACAGTACTGTCAGGATGCTTCCTTTGGCTGGAAGCCCCGAGGTGTGCGGTCCTAAGGGTCTGGGGCGGCTATGTCATCAGAAGTCCTTGTTTGCTTTTCACGGAAACAACAGCACCCTTGGGTTAACATTTAACTAGTGCAGCTTCCAGAAGCACTCGGGACTCAGGTGCAGTCTTGCATCTACACTGGCAGGTGGGGGAACTCAGGCGGAGGCAGGGGGGCGGGGGGCATGCAGAAGGTAGAATCAAAATATCGCTTTTTTGTGTGTGTTGTTTTGTTTTTAAACAAGGCTACTTGTCCTACGTCAAAAGGATAAGGCAATGGTTAAAACTTGGAAAACCAGTGTTCTCCAATTCACTTTTAAATCAGCTTCATTTTTATGAAGTTCCTTTAAGTAAAGGCCAAATTACCCTAGTAAATTCATGGTGTCCGTCTCGTTTAGGAGGAGGTACTGGGGATTGAAGCCAGGGGCATTCTACCTCTGAGCTACCCACCCAGCCCTATTTTATTTTTTTAATTTTGAAACAGGGTCTCACTGAGTTGCAGAGGGCCTCGCTAAGTTGCTGAGGCTGGCCGTGAACCTGCCATCCTCCTGTCTCAGCCTCCCAAGTACTGGGATGACAGGTGTGCACCACCACACTGGCCCAGCTGGATCTCACATCGCCAGCAGCAGTAGACGCTGCAATGACAACAGTAGGATTGCGCGATTGTTATTTGTCTTGTGTTGGTTTTCTGCGGTACTCCGATCAATCCTCCTCTGCCATTATCAGCCAGGTGTTCCTGCAGGAGGGCGTCGGCTGAGCAGGTGGTGGGACTGCAGAGCTGTCTCCCAGCCTGGACTGCAGCAGGGGCTGCGGCCTTCCTGATGGAGAGGAGAGGGAGTTCTCGTGCAAAACTCTGCTTCCTCACTTCCTTTATGTGCCCAACACACACAGAAGGTTCAGGAAGCTGGCTCTGGAGGTGCCAGAGATTTTTTTTTTTTTAACCTAGAATTCAAATCCACTTTAGGGTAAACCTTAGAAAAGTGTTTGGAAGGGGTTTTCTCCCTGCCTTTCATGTGTGCACAGAAAACTCAATTCCTCATCTTACAAGAGGCTCGGGCTGTCTCTTAAGAATGCCTCCCTGAGAGCTGGTTGTGGTGGCACACACCTGTAATCCCAGTTCTTGGGAGGCTGAGATAGGAGGATGGCAGGTTCAAGGTCAGCCTCAGCAACTTAGCCAGACCTTGTTTCAAAATTTAAAAAACAAAAAAACAAAAAAACAGGGCTGGAGGTGTAGATCAAAGGTAGAACAGTCCTGGCTTCAATCCCAAATTCCACCAAAATAAAAATCAAGAATGCATCCCTAGTCATAGTTGCAAACAAAACAACACTCCTCTCTGGGCTGTGCAGCCATGGTCCACCTTTCCAGATAGCCGCATATCATTAATTGCGGCTCCCCAGCCATCTGCGCCAGGACAATGGGACCTTTGTGCCCACGTTTGCTTTCTCCACGCCTCTGGCCCTTCATCCCTGCTGCCCGCTCAGCAGCCCTGCAAGGGAAGGAAACCAGTCCCCCTGCTGCAGTCGGGGAAGGCCAGCCTGCTTTCACAGAGGAACCGAGATTTTCCCTGCATTTCCCAGCTCCACCTGCCCGCCTTTTGTGGTTACCTGTCTATGCATCCCTTCACCCCAAAGATCCACTAAGGAAAAAAAGAAATGACGTTTCCCAGAATGGACTCCATGAGAAACTTTGTGTCTTAAAAATGTTAACTTGTTTCCAGTGACTCAGTTTTCTGCTTCAGTTAGTTTTCTGTCTGGGACCCTGCCGCTCCCCCAGGTAAGCACATTGGACAGAACAAAAGATACTCGAGACACACTTCCTGTCCACGGCAGCCTATGGCGTAGGCGGAATTCTATGCTCCGGGCCCTGTCCAATCCCCTCCTCTGGAAAGGGAGCAGGACCTCAATCTGCTTCTCACCAATAGGATGGAACCAAAGTGGGGGGCTATTGATCCAGAGAGTGTTGTACAGCCAAGGTGAAGGATTTTGCAGATGTAATTAAGATCTCTAAGGAGGTGATTTTAAGTTCATCAGCAGGGAGATTATCCCAGGTGGGTCTGGCCTAATCAGATGAGCCATTTAAAAGAAGATGTGAGGGTCAGACACTCAAAGTAGCAAGCTCTCTTTCTCTTCTTTGCTGACCTTGAAGACCCTGAGCTTCAGCCGAGACGCCAGCCCCAGCTGCCAGCACTGGTCGGGTCTGCAGGTCCCGAGAGCCAAGGGGAGTCGTGCTCAGCCTCTCGGTCCTTGGGAACACAAGATAAACATGTGCTGCTTTTCACTGCCAAGTTTGTGGGAGTTTGTACCACCTGCAAGCTGATACTCAGCCTGGCTTAGCAAGCGTCTGTACAAATCTAAGATTTGTTAAAAAAAAAAAATTCCTTCTTGGCGCTTCTCATGACTGAGGTACAAAGGTGATGTAAAGAGACTAACAATGACCCCATAGTGATAAAGCCAGTCTTGCCACTAAGTAGCGACAGTGACAGCTGTATTTATTCCCTCCTCCTCTCCTTGTCTCTCACGCACAGTTGCTTAACCAGCTGCTCGTTGGAAGGTCCGCTTGCTGACTAACACCAGCCATCACTTCGGGAAGCATCAGCCAGCTCTTCCAAGAAGTCATTTTAAATTTCTCCGCAGCTAGAGATGTTACCTGTGACAAGAAGAGAGAGGGGTACAGTGCGAAAGCCCAGACACAGCTTGTCCTGGAGTCCTTGTTTCACGAGTAAAGAGGAAGAGTCTTCTGAGCATGCGGACTCTTCAAGGCCACGCCACCTAAAACAAGGCCTGGCGCTCAGTAGGGCCGCAGCCAGCACACAGTAGGCGCTCGGCAAATACCGAACAGACCAAAGTGGGCCTGGAAAAGAGTCTTCGCTTTAAATGCCAGGCGAGGCAGGTAGTCCATTAACTACTTATCAGTACATCCGACCAGAAAGCTGACACGTTAGTGAGCCTTTCCAATATTAACCTTATTAACAAAAGCGCGGAATTTGCTGGTAGCTTTTGTGAAGACAGATTGACAGGATGTGGGGGACCGGGAGAGACTCGGGTGGGGCTGCAGAAGCCCCGGCCGACTGGGAGTCCTCTCCGGGGGAGACATGCAGAGGCCATCTTGGAAAAGGGTGAGGCTGGGAGGTCGTAGGCCGTCCCCTGGGCCCACTGGAGACTGGGCCCACCGCTCTCTAGCTGTGCGACCTTGGCGGGGTGGTTCCGGTGCCCCGTCCTGGCTACCAAGAGGGGTGCACAAGAGAGTTCACAAGCAGGCCTAGAGATGAAAGGTGCCAGCTAAATACGTGGAACTGCTGTCCATGGGGGGGTGGCCCCTAAAAGCTAGACAACAAGGCGGGAGGTCATGGCATCGACAGAATGCATCACAGCCTGACTCTCATTCTGGAAGGCTCTGTGCTCACCCCCACCCCCTCCCAGCGCCCATGCTCCTCCCTGGGGCAGTGGGGCCTGGGATGGGGGCTGGGGAGGGCCCGCTGGGTACTGTCACTGTCCCAGCATGGCACGGCTTCCCCTCCCGCCTGCCCTCCGTCCTCCTGGCAGCCCTGCCCCGGGCTCCGTCCATCCATCCTGATGGCCAAGAGCGGCCTTCCGAGTGGCTTTTGTTCAGCGTCTCCGAGCCACTTCACCCTGCTGTGCAGTCCAAATCTGGCCCCGTAGCCCCAGGCACAGGGACGTCAGGGATCTGGTCACACTGACCAGGAAATCCTCTTTACAGCAGAGAAAGGAGAAAGGAGCAGGGAGGGGGACCCCGCAGGGCATCTGAACCTGAACCCAAAGGTCCGGCTGCGGCAAGCAACAGGACAGTGGAGGCTGGCTAGGAGGCCCTGTGGGCGGCGTCTAAGAGGAACCGGCCTCCTCGGGGCAGAAACCCCGTCCTGGCCCACTCCCCGGACTCTGGCTTCCTCCAATTCCACACAAAGGTCCGAGAGCACGAGGAAAGGAAACCGAGAAAATGTGATGCAAATCCCAGCCAGGAACAGGACAGACAGTGTGCCAAGCAGAAAGGAGGCCAGGGACGGCTTCGTGGGCCTCCAGCATTTTTTTTTTCTTTTCTTTTCTTCCTCTTTTTTTTTTTTTCTCAAAGGCCCAAACCTGTTTAACTGCTTACTATGAACTCCAGTTCTGGGAGTCAGTTCACGATGGGAAAGGAAATTCAATTAACCTGGGTGATCTCACCCCCATTCCGAGGTCAACCCAGCCAAACAGCACATTAACGGGGATGGCCGCCCATTGATTCCCGAAGGCAAGAAAAGAGAGCCAGAGAGAGCCGGGGAGAGAGGGGACGCAGGTGACACACTATAATTAGGATATGCAGCGAGAGGACGTCCTGCGCTGTCCAGAGCCCCAGTGCCTTCCCATGGTCCACCCAACATACGCCCGGGTCCAGCTTCTACAATTAGGACTCGAAAAGCAACAGTAGCCGGGTGTGGTGGCACACGCTTGTAATCCCAATACTTGGGAGGCTGAGACAGGAGGATGGCGGGTTCTCGGCCAGCCTCAGCTACTTAGTGAGGCCCTCTGCAACTTAGTGAGACCCTGTTTCAAAATAAAAGAATAAAAAATAGGGCTGGGGGTATAGCTTGGAGGTAGAATGCCCCGGAGTTCAATCCCTAGTACCACAAAAAGAAAAGCAACTGTAACGACATGTCTGTAGACTTTTGGGACACTCTGCAAAGCCGCTCACAATCATGGTCCTTCATGCTGGACTGTGATGGGGGCCTCTCCATGACAGAAATAAAGACACCAGCAACAGTGTCTGACCCAGTACCCAATGCCAAATCCCATATATCAGCCGGGTATGGTGGTGCATCCTTGTAATCCCAGTACTTGGGAAACTGAGACAGGAGGATTGCAGGTTCTCGGCCTCAGCTACTTAGTGAAGCCCTGTGCAACTTAGTGAGACCTTGTTTCAAAATAAAGAATAAAAAATAAGACTGGGGATGTAGCCCAGAGGTAGAATGTCCTGGGTTCAATCCCTAGTACTAAAAAAAAAAAAAAAAAAAAAAAACCCAAAAAAAAAAAAAAAAAAAAAAAAAAAAAACCCTCAAAACCAAACCAAAACAAAAAAACAAATCTCATATCTGCATACCAGGCCTGATCACACCTGAGAGAAAAGCAATGGTAAACATAGCCTTTCTCCCAGTAGAGAGGGAAACTGGGGCTCAGGCCTGCACACAACAGCTCGGTGGAAAGGCACAGCGAAACATCTAAATGACACAATGACCCAGGACAAGAAGGATTTCCAGTAAGCAAAGTGAAGGGCGCCCTAGTGGAGAAGTGACCCATGGAATCATGGGAGACTGAGTCCAGACAGCGCCCCCTAGTGGGATCTGGAAGGACCTCACCATGCTCCACCGCTCCCGGGGCACTAATAGGATTATCTGTGTCATCCCTGGAATCATGTCATTCCCGGGGGCTCCTGGGGGAGAGGACAGAGTGGCGGGCCCTTACAAGCAGTCCCAGCAGAGTCTGAGTAATTCTAGTCCATCCGAACCACAAGGCCAGACCAGGCTCAGTGTGGAATCAGAAAATGTCTGCTGCAAACTCTGCCGAGCCCCGGAAGGAGGGCGCGTGGGCAGAGGCACCTCTCCTGTGACTTGCTTGGCACGTCCCCCAGGCCCACCCCCTGCTTGGGAAATTGCCCACGTGCTTGACGGTCTGCTGACAGTCTGCCGGAGAGTGAGCTGGACCCACGACTCCACCGCGGGTCCACCCCTGTTCACTCTCTGGCTGCAGGGTTACACTTTCTAGCCTGAGCAAAATCCCCCATGTCGGGCTCAAATCCCAACGACCAGACACAAGACACACCGAGCGCCAGGGAATAAGCTCTTTTGTTTCATTTTACTGTTGTTGGTTTTTTTTTTTTTCCCCTACGTAGACATTAGCCTGTCTCCATGATGCGAGACATCCTTCCTTTCTCGAATTTCCAGGAAGAGCAGTTGTTTCCCACACATAACGTTTCATGTAATTCAAACCAAAGTTTGAGGCCACCTCTCCTGATTCAGGAGAAGTTGTGAGGTGGGCAACTCATGGAAACACACACACACAGTATGGTCATGGGTATTTGGGGGATGTTTTTCTCATTTGGGTTGTGTGTGTGTTGTGTGTTTCATAAAGCGCATGGGAGAATTAAGCTCAGAAAGCAACTGCTTGGAAAGATAGAGGCTCTTGTAATTCATGTTGTGCATAATGGATTTGGCAGGCCGGAGCACAGAAATTTCCAGAAGCGCTTGCGTGGCAGCGGCTCTTAGCCAATTCACATTTTTTAGCCGTCCTGGCCGGCTGCCCGGCCTGCAGAAAAAGTCTTGTATCTCCACAAATTTGGCTGGCCTCGCTGACGAGTTTCCAAAGTGCATGGCAACATCGGATGAGCTTTATTTTTCGAGCGCCAAAAAAACTCCTGCTACTTATATTGTTACTAAATACCAGATGTGCTTAATAAAGAGCAAGCTCAGCCAGACCCGGGGTAATCAAATAACCTATCATTAACATTTTCTAAAAACAAAACAAAAAAAAATGCAATTGGAACACCAGATTACTGTTTTTCTTTGTTTGCTTTACACCCTATTACCGGAACCCCTGGGGTTGACAGGACAGAGACACGGATGGGGAGGCGGGCACTGGAGACGCTGTTTACACTCGCACCCCGAACATCTGAAACATGTGCGAGGAGAAAGTCGAGGCAGGCCGGCGCAGATTTCCCCTGGCTCTGCTCCTCACGGCGGGCCCCACGCCCCCTCCCCAGGCCCCCGCAGGGAGAGACCCTGGCGGCAGAGAGGCCATCGTCAGGCTGGGAAACCCTGGGAGGGCGGGGTGCACTGGGGTCTGACCTTGAACTTGAGAGAAGGGCAGAGGGAGACGGGAGGTTGGGGACTTGGCAAATTAGAAAGCGTTCGAGAGTTGGAGGGCGTTGTTTTGTCTCTGCTGGCAAAAGGCAGAGGGTTCGGGAAGGCGCAGAGAAGCAGGAGGACTCAGGGAGAGAGGCTCTTTCAGAAACCCCGCAGGGCTTGTACTGGGAGGTTCTGAAGCACGCCTTTCTTTCCTTCCTTCCTTCCTTCTTTCTTTCTTTCTTTCTTTCTTTCTTTCTTTCTTTCTTTCTTTCTTTCTTTCCTTCCTTCCTTCCTTCCTTCCTTCCTTCCTTCCTTCTTTCTTCCTTCCTTCCTTCTCCCTCCCTTCCTCTCTCCCTCCCTCCCTTCCACCCTTCCTTCCTTCTCTCTTTTTTTCCAAGCTATACCCCCAGCCTTTTTTATTTTTTATTCAAATCAGGGTCTCACTAAGCTGCAGAGGCTGGCCTTGAACCTGCAATCCTTTCTCTTTAAACAAAAATCTCCAATTACATCTATCCATTCTCGTTACTACATTTTTGTTTTGTGAGCTCTTTTTGTGTGTGTGTGTGTGTGTGTGTGTGTGTGTGTGTGTGTGTGTGTGTGGTGGGTAAATTTTCTGGGAATCCAATGATAAAAGAAATGTGCCTAGCTGACTCTCTCCCCTAACCCCATGCAAGGTCATCTCTGCAGTAGGGGCTCCTTGCCCTCACCCTGCGCCCTAGGGACTTGCGTCCTCAAACCCCTCTGCTCCCTACTTCCGTGGCCCCCCTCCCCCGAGACTCCCCGCTCAGAAGAGCTGGACAGAGCCTCCTCCTCTCCCAAAGGCAAGCAGGTGGCCCCGGGGGGACGGCGGCCATCAGGGGTGTTAGGAGAAACCCAGAGAATATCGCAAAATGCAATTTTATAGGCAAAGACAGGATCTTGCACTAAGAAATTCCAGAGTTGCTAACTCTTCTGAAAATATCTGTTATCTGTCTTACGACAATCGGTTAGCTAAAGGAATAAGTTATAGGACCCTCAGAGTTCTTTACTTGGATTCTGTTATCCTCCGACAGCGCCTTGAAGGCCATGCAGGCGCCGGGTGGACTCCAAGCACGAAGGTGAGAAGCCGAGGGGGGCTCAGCTGGGCGCCAGGCTTTGAGAACGCTAGGTTGGAGCATGTGTGAACGGTCAAATAACACGGAGGCCAGGTTCGCCAGCCACGTCCAACTTCACTCCTTCCTCTAGGCTGAGAAGCAGGATGCAAGGCCATATGCAACAAGGAGTCTCAAGTATCCCAGGGCCCTCCCGGCTGGAGGAGTCTCAGGAAGAGGCCTGGAGTGGGGGGAGCTGTTCCCACACAAGTTCATCTCCGTCTGGCCTGGACTCCACCCCAGTCCCTGGCCTGGGCTCAGCCTGGAGGCCATCGGGGGCCTCGGTGTCTCTAACTTTTTCTGCAGGGGCCTTGGAGAGGAAAGGGCTGGCTCTGGGGAAGGGTCAGGCAGGGCTGTTTTGGCAGCAAAAGCACAGCCTGCCAGAGGAAACCACCCAGGCGAGGAGCTCTGCAGAGGGCAAGTGTAGGCCGAATCTCCCAACGAGAGCACAGGGCCATCTCCTTGGAGCTGTTTATGTTACATAACTCAAATAAACGCAGCAGAGCCGCAGTCCTCCTGGCTCCCTGGCAGGGCGCAGCTGGGCCGGGCCAGGCAGAGAGGCAGACAAAGGGCGTGTCCCCCGGCCCCGGGGTCAGCAAGGGCTCCTTCCAAACAATGCAGTGACCTGCTCGGGACTCACTAGCACAATCCAGCAGGATATCCTGAACACATCAGGCAGGGGAGTCGCTCTGATCGGGACTTGGAAGCGCCTCTGTTCTCTCTGGCTTAGGAAATCAGTCCTAAACTCGGCACCGAGAAGCGGGGAAATGACACCAGAATGGTTGTTCTGGTTTCAAGACAGGGAAGAGCGGGCAGCGGTTGCCAGGGGTGGCATGGGGACCAGCGGCCTGGGACTTGGTGGCTGCTGGCTTAGCCATCCGGCAGCAGCTGCTCAAGCCCCTTCCTGGCCCGCGGCAAAGCAAGGGTTCTGCCACTGGAAGCTTCTGGCATGGTGAAGAATGAAGAAACACCCCCAGTTGTCAGGTGTGTGCAGGCCCATGGCTCCACGCCTGCAAGAGCCCTGACCTCAGGTAGAGAAGAACAGGCACTGGGAGACTTCCTCTTCCTCAGCACCCTGCAGTCTCCAGGGAACAGCACCCCCATCGTCTGGCCGGGGACACAAGTAGAGATAGGAATTGGGAACACAACCCTTCGAAAGGGCTGGTGGTGCCAGCTGCCAACCTTTGTCCCACGAGCCGGCTCCAAGGACAAGCTCAGGAACATTTTCAGTACAAGGCTTGTGTTTAAAAATACATGTTTCTTCAAAGTTGGCAGGGGCGAGGACGGGACAGAAGCCGTCTCTCTGTGCTTCGTGGTGCCCACACACGCCGAGGTTCCCTGAGCTCCTGGAACCTTCTCAGCCTGCTGGGGACACTTGAGAGTGGCCGAGACCTTCTCACTTAATGTTTTAGGCAATTCTTGGGCGAAAGCCACACTTCAGAGCCGTCCTCCCTGGTGAGCCTGCTGGGTGTTGAAATTCCTGGGCCTGGTGGCACACTCTGGTAATCCCAGTACTGGGGAGGCTGAGACAGGGGGATCGCAGGTTTGAGGCCAGCTTCAGCAACTTAGCAAGACCCTGTTTCAAAATTTAAAAGAATAAAAAGGGCTGGAAGAGTCGAGGATGGTGACACATGCCTGTAATCCCAGTATTTGGAAGGCTGAAATGGGAGGATTGCAGGTTTGAGGCCAGCCTCAGCAATGTAGCAAGCT